>JALBYF010000089.1:0-61552 GCA_023212725.1 Tranzscheliella williamsii | reverse complement strand
AGTGATTAGGGTCCTGACACAATGGTCAGTGCGTGAAGGACAAAAGGGAGTCGGCCGAAAGACAAAAGCTCGGATCGGGAGATCGGGAAAGGGCACGTGATAAGAGGTCAATGGTTCGAAACGCGAGCTGGACATCTTTTTGCTGGGCCCACGCTCTACCGCGTGACAACGGTGAGGATTGGAAAGGCGTAAACGCGATAGTCGGCGTGTGAAAAGGTCAAGAGGAGACGGTTGGCGGATGGAAGGAAAGCAAGGAGACGTTGGCAGAGGGAAAGAAAGGCCGCTGTCCGGAAAGGAGCGTTGCGGAAGGTTGCAAATGGCTGAGTCGCTTCGCGCACGCTTTATGAAGCAGCGCAACTTGCGCCTCCGACATACGGTCGCAGTAAAGCTTAATGGCACGGAGCGTAAAAGAAGGACGGGGCGCATGCCCATTTCCAGCGGCCAACTTACGGTGATGAACTATGTACTTGGTGCCTTGAGTGTTACAATGTCCAACGTCCAGGACAACTGTTGGATCAAGGGCATCTTAATGGCGTCGTTGTCGAGGTCTGTTGTCGAAGTCTATTGTCGAAGTCGATGGTGGACAGTCGGGTGGGGCGAGGCTTTGGCAAAGGTTGGATTCTCGTGAAGTAGCATAAAGCTAGCGTGAGACTGAGATGATCTTCGCATAGCCTGAATGCAATGGTATGGATATCTGTCAGTACCTTCGACCTGCAGAGTATCAGTCAATACCATTACCATACGTACAAGTGATCTGAATGTGGCACCCGACAGGGTCACCGAAACGGTTCTTCAAAGGCTCAAATGTTTACCAAGGTTGTGTGGATGCCACGACAACAGCTCGTTCGACGAATCTTGCGAAAGGACCAAGAGTCTGGCAAAATCGCAAGCACGACAAGCACCGCTACCAACAGCTCCTTCGACGACTTTTGCGAAAGCACCGAGAGTCCGGTAAGATTGACAAGCATCTCTACCACGAGCTCTACCTCAAGTCCAAGGGTAACGTTTTCAAGAACAAGCACATCTTGATGGAGCATATTCACAAGGCCAAGACCGAGGCTGCTTGATCCAAGCACCTCTCCGACCAGATGGAGGTCCGACGAATGCGCAACAAGGCCATGCGAGAGCGACGAGCTCAGCGAGTCCTCGAGAAGCGAACTGCCATCATCGCTTTCGAGGACGAGGCCGAGGAGAAGAAGTAAATGCTTCGAGCATGTTTACTTATTGTAGACCAAGGCCAAGACCGAGGCTGCTTGATCCAAGCACCTCTCCGACCAGATGGAGGTCCGACGAATCCGCAACAAGGCCATGCGAGAGCGACGAGCTCAGCGAGTCCTCGAGAAGCGAACTGCCATCATCGCTTTCGAGGACGAGGCCGAGGGAAAGGAGGAAATGCTTCGAGCATGTTTACTTATTATAGACCTTGGCCCCAGCATCATGGCCGCCGATGCCGGCCAGGCAGATCACCACACCCTGACAGGTGCGGTAATCTGCCCTGCCATTGTAGGAACAAGAAGATGCGAGTGAAGGGCCAAAAAGGTGTTGAAGGGTTAACAGGAGGGTCTTGGTACGAAGTTGAGTGGTGGATGAGAGGGTGGTCCATAAAGATGAAATTGAAGCGCTAAGTGATGAGCTTGCTGCGCATCAAAGGACGCGTGTTCCGCACCGCACAAGCCATCCTCCTCTCACTTCCTCAAAAATTTCATGTCTGGTCTTCACCACGCTCATCTCATAATCGCTCGCTCTAGGTTCGGGTGCAATCTAGCAACGCTTGATATGTGCAGCTCATGACATGTCTCACGGGCAGGCCTGCTTGGAGTTAAGTCAGGAGCAGCTGAGACCTGCAGATCATTTACCTCGAAAGCGTAGAAAGATAGCGTGCTTCTGCGCTACCAAAGGATGCGCAGGGAAGGACGTAAGCGCCAGAACTCAGCGTCTCCACGCACTTGCCGATGAGCATGCCTCAGCAACTGCCTCTCTTAACCATGGGGCAGCAACAACAAGCTTCGTGCCCTTGTCAGCCGATCCTGTCGATGTAGATGGTGATTTCAGCTTTGCCCTACAGTCGTATCTGGATGACGACCCATTGCCGGAAATATTGTCATCACCCCTCCTCGGAGCGCCGCTGTCGCCGCCTGTTCAAGGAGCATGGCCATCGCTCCTCCAAGACCTCGACTCGTGTTCGGATGCTGACACTTCAGCATCCGTGAGCACCACAGAAGAGGATGAGAACAGCCAGAATCTTACTTCTATGCTGCTACATTATCAGTTGGAGCCGCATCTCTTCGCCACTGTTGAGACAGCACAACCACACACAAGATTGCAAGACCCTGAACTCCCGCCCTGGATCGAAGACTTCTATATACTGCTTTCTCACCTTCGGTACCAGCACTCTCTCCCTCATATGGCTGCAAAGAAGCTCCTGGAGTTTGCAGCCGACGTCATACTCCCCTTTCACGGAATAGATGCAATCCCTCTTCGACGCTTCCAATCCATCCGCAATCGGATGACTCCTCTTGGCGGTCTCATCAGGTATGCAATCTGCCAAACGTCGAGGTGCTCCAGCCTCAATCCGCCAACATCAAGCTCCTTCCTTTGCATCTCCTGTGGTGGCGTCAATACTGGAAGGGTCCAGAACTCCAAGCCAGATACCTTCTATTATTCGTCTCTTGAAATCTGGCTCCGACATCTTGTGGCTCGAATAGGCTTACCGCAGAAGCTGAATGCTTGGAGGCACAGGAAACAGTCGGATGGTGAGACTGTCTATAACGATGTCTACGATGGAGCCCGATGGCAAGATGAGCAGCCTTACCTGGATGGCGGCAAGCTCAACCTGCTTCTACAACTTTCGGTGGACTGGTTTAACCCGTTCAACTATACGGCCAACTACTCCACTGGTCCGATCTTCATATCTGTCCTCAACCTTCCAGCCAATATCAGATACCTTCCCGAGAATATGCATCTTTTGGGTGTCATCCCAGGGCCTTCAGAGCCATCATGGTATACGATGCATCGCTTTTTGGAACCATTGGTGCTGGAACTGAACAGGTTGCTAGGAGGTGTTCGGGTGGAGGCAGGCGCCGACTGCGACGGTGACCTGCTGCGAGCCAAACTGTTCAACCTCGTCGCTGATACACCTGCCCGGACGAAGGTTGCGGGTTTTAACTCTTGCATATCGAACAAAGAGTTTTGTCAGCATTGTCACGTACAAAAGCCGGGCCACATCATGCCCCACGAAGATGACATCGTTCTTAAACTCCGCAACCCGGATGAACACCGTCACGAATCGCTCTTGCAAGCAGGGCGATCCATGATACAACAGAGGGAGAAAGCCAAGGAAACCGGGGCAAAGTACTCAAGCCTCTATGCGCTCCCATACTGGTCTTCAGTTCGGGACAGCCCAGTGGATGCTATGCATCTCGTTTACTTGGGCATTGTCAAACGGATCTGGCACCGCCTGCTCATAGACAGTGGCCTCCTGGCTTCATCCGAGTTGAAGGTCATCCAAACTTCGTTCTCTAGGCTTTCCTGCCCACCGTCTCTTTCCCGGCCGCATCCTCTACTCGGAACTCCGGCCGGCGGAACGCCCACGGCAGCCCAGCTCATCCTACTAGGCAAGATTCTCCCATCCCTCTTGTCTCTTCCTTGGACCCAATCCATCCGCCACTACCGGTTGAATCGTACCTTGGTCTGCTCTCAAATGGAAGACCCAAGCATTCAACTGGACGAAGACGAGACTTCGCATTGGGCAAGTGTGAAGTATCCAAGAACATCCTCGGTGAGTAGCACCGAAGACACCCCAGCATCTCTTCGAGGGTCTTTGCAGCGAATGGTACACAGAGGCTGGGTCTTCTATCAGCTCATCATTCCTCTTAGCCGCATATCGGAGATTGTCAACCAAACTAGCATATACGAAAGTGACCTTGTAGCGCTGGATCAACATATCAAAAATCTCGTCAATGGCCTGTCGACGCTACCCTTCATGGTGTATAACACCCATGCAGTGCTTCACCTCTGTGAGCACATCCGACAGCATGGAAATCCAAGATCCTTCTGGGCCTTTCCATATGAAAAGGCCATTCAAACGCTATCACGGTCAGTACGGAACTCAAACAAGAAGCAAACAGAGCTTACAATGATGCTGGCATGGATGGACCGAGCTGGGGCATGCCGCCGATTGGAGTCCTCATCTTCAACAACCTTGGCCAAGATTGCTGGCTTGCACGGCGGTGGTTTCAGCAAAGAAATGCTCGATCGACAGACTCCGCGCGGATTGATGCCTTCTACCTTCGAGTTGGGTCAGTGTTTGCGTGTCAATGCGGCTTTGGCCACGGCGGAGTTCGAATCATTGTATCAAGCAATCCGGCATCAACAAGCAGAAGGAGCGGTTAGGGTGGTGAAAGAAAGCTCGCTCCTGCAGACCAGCGGGACCGAGCTTAGGAACCAAGTTACGACGTACAGTGCCATACGATGGGGTACCGCCTACTACACGGTCAATCAATACGCCTTCTTGGATATAGGGGAAGTAGCCGTATCACCAGACGGTTTGCTTCCGGTGAAGATCAACAAGATCTTCACCCATTCTTACACCGAGGTTATGCAAGGAGCACCAGATGCGTCGGTGTTAAGAGAGCATATCTACCTGGTATGTACCGTCTTCACATCAAGAGGGAAACCTGTCTGGGCCCGCAAAGGGGAGAGTTCACCCGATCTTGGCATTTGGAGGGTAAGGCTCAACGTCGTCTCGCCAATTGTGGTCTTCAGAGCAGAGATGCTCAAAGGCCAAGCTATCGTTGTCATGAATCAGGACGACGATGCATACTTCAACATCTATATTCCTTGAGGCTAGGGCGACGGTATGTACAAAACTGACGCCATGTTCAGATAACCTCCTCAAGAGGTTCTGAGCCCCAGTCATCGTCTGACATAGAGAATGGAGCCCTGCGATTTGCCTTGACAGTCTCTGCAATGCAAGGATTGGATTCGGCATAGGCTCGTGATACCATCCACCGTTGGGTCTTGGAGGGGAGCTTGGCGTTAACAATGCCTTTGAAGACATCCGTACGGTAAGGCGGTCTTTGGACAACATGGGTTTGCCTGGGCTTCGGAAGGAGTCGATCCAAGCTAGCCATGAGGTCGTTCAGTTCTCGACTAGCCCACGATGGAACAACAAGTGTGCCCCGGGTACCGAACTCGCCAGGCCTATCCTCATGGTCAGACTCATCCTCGCTCATAAACTCCAACAACATGCAATCATGTCTAACATCATCTGGGCCTTCGTAATCGACAAGTTGCTTCAGCGCCTTCACCCTCCATTCAAGCCGAGACTTAGCTCTTTCCCTTCGACGGTTTTGCTGTCGGGTAAGTTCCCTTCTGGCTTCGTATTTGTCAGGGCTTCTTTGCTTCATGTTGATCTCGTAGCGAATGCGTCGTAAGGAGTGGCAACATCCATGCCACACAACATCGTCACCAGCCTCAAGCGGTACTTTCCAATGAAGCCGGTTCTGGTTGATCTTTGCTACGGCCCAAGCTAGGATTGCTGATTCGAACGGTCCTTTCGGCACCAATCCATTCCAGTCGATGCGAAGGGGCTTGGCTGCAAAGGGATCAGTATCGAGCGCACTAATGGAAGTCATTGGTGCAAAGAGACTGAGATCGATGTTTCGACTGGACAAGAATCTACTGTCAACGGCGCTAGGATGGTCCGGGAAAGGAACACGAGGACTAAGCCCCATCAGACGTCGGAGGAGAACGTTGAAGGCTTCTTTCGCCTCTTTTTCACCAGGTTCCTTGGTCTTTTGCGGTGTTCGGGTCCGGGTGCTCGACGTCATCTTGGACTCCATACTATCGACTCGCGACTGCAGGTACACCAGTTGCTCTTGCATCGCATCCAGCTTTGCTTTAATTGAATCATCCAACCGTGTATCGTGCACAGCAGCCTGTGCATGTAGCGCTATCGGCGACCTTGTTGGAGATACCTGAGGGTCCAACCCTTCTGTCGATTGGAGAAAGGCTGGGAAACAAGATTGATCCATGCTAGGCAAGCTCAATGGTGCGTGATTGCCTTCAACATGGTACTGACAAGCAGCCCGAGGGGTACTAAGCGTTTTAGTCGGTGTTTCTACAGGAGCAGAGGAAGCGATTGCTGGAAGACGTTGATGAACGTTGGTTATGTCTCTACATACATCCGGGAAAGTGTCGACATCGTCAAAATCAAGAACGCTTGGAGGAGCCTGCGCTGTCGATCTTGCTGGTCTCCTTCCTCGACCCTTGCCTGCAGCAGGAATCAAGGCCTGCGACGATTGACTCTGGCTTTGCTGACGACGAGGCCGGGTTTTCTTTCGGCTAGCAGGATTACAGGGTTCGGTATCCTTGCGCTTTGGCATCAGCAAGAGCGCCTCCTCACAGCTTGAGACAGATTCGATGCCTTGCTCATGTTCGGCATCAACGGGAGGATTCATGTCTAGGAAGTCAACAATCATGCAAGATGGTGGTGTCGTTGCTCAGAAGATGGACAGACTTGCAGTTATGAGCCATGAGTCTTATAGCTTATGCATGCTAGCCCTACACAAGAGTCGCACAGAGGCACACGAGCTAGCACATCAGTCTCCAACGAATCAATTATGAACCATGAATGCTAAGGCTCGGTCCTACTTTGCGAGCGGGATGCTTCAAGCTGTGCATGTGTGTTCTGGAGAAGTCCTACGGAGGATTCACACACTCAGGAGAGCTAGCTGACGGAGGGTTCACGCGCTCAGCCGAGCTAGGAAAAGGGGTTCGTCTAAGGACAGCTGAGGAAAGGGGCCATATGTACGCTAAGCAGACTTGGCGAAGTCACTAATACTCTGTCAGATCTTCTAGAAGGAAGATTTTCCCCTAAGTAATCCTAGGTTGGTTCCCGAGAGGCACCCTAGCAGTCCTGCGTAGCTCTAGGGAGATTTCCTCCGGGGCTAGCGTTCGCTGCTATGACTGTTTCATGCTGTATCATACAGTCATTAGCCATGGAGCAACCAAGATCCCCCGTGTTGACTTATGGCTGGTACTACCAGGTGTCATAGGACATACTGATGGGAGGCAACTAGGAAACAACAGATCCCAGGCAACAGGCCATATGGACCAATTGGACACCCATTAGTGGTGAAACCACAGTGTGGGAGTATTCAGTCGAGGGACACAGTCAGATCAAGCCGATTGTCTTCTGGATGCGCCAACCCGATCAATCGACCAGAGTCAGGCCTACAAGTAGAGATCCAGTCGACCTCAGGCATGACTTCGACCCAATCGTCCAGCAACTGATAAGCAGAGATTGGAACCCATGTCCCATGTAGACATCAGTCAGTCAGGAGACCTGGCCAGAGATAAGGGACATCCTACTGTTAAGGGGGTGTGACCAGTCTAGTTATTGACTGGTAGCCAACCGACAACCGTCCTTATAAAAGGTGTTGTGCTTTCTCGGTGGATGAGGGCAGCCCTCATCCACTCTATTAAACAATAACTGTAGCTAATCATTCAGTCAGTCTCGCTGAGCAATCCAGGATGGTTGCTCAACGCCATCGTCTGTGCCTCTGTTCAAGTCAGAGAACCGTCGACATCATCTCAGTCACGCTCACACCAACAGTGTGATAGCGAGACCCCAATCCCCCCTTAGTACACCATCAATAACAGTGTCCACCTTGCAAGAGTGTGTTAAGGACGCTCTCTCATTCTTGTGAGCAAGTACAGCCTCGAACATGCCTCTCTACCTCTGGACGGAGCGTCCACAGCGGTCAGTCGATCTCAGAGCCATGTCGATCAGAGCCTTGCTCAATCCTTGCTTGTTGAGTCAATCGACTGCAACACAGTCAAATCACGACCACTCAGTCGATATCATTATCATATCGACCAGTGCTTGGGATCAGGCGCATGACCGCTGACACCAGGTTGGGCAGGAGTATGTATGTTGAATCATGCCAATGTGTAGATCTGTTGTTAGCAATGACAACATCAAAGTGCAACTTCTGGTAAGTCAGCCAGATGTCAAAGTAGTGTCACTGGTGTAAACTGCCTGACAAAAGCTAAGCAGAAGACAAGCAGATGAAGCAGGATTGCAACAGCAAGTCTGGAAGACCATGATCAAAGCAGTGTTGCTGCTTTAACCACTGGCTCGCTTACCAGAAGCTGAGCTTTTACATTGTGAATCCTAATCATGAATGCATGTTGTAATGCGAGATTGTATCCCCAAATAAGAGCCCCCTTGCTCTGTTTTTGATTGTGTGGTCACCGGAACTGTTTCAGGGTTTGGAATAGCTGGTAATCTTGATAACATTGTTATTATATGGTGCCTGATCTAGCTAGAAGCGGGAATGCAAAGGAGCCACTATAGGAACCAGGAATCTCCCTGGATGAATGAGGGAATGATCCACTAAGAGACACATATGCATGGAAACAATTCTGATTAGGGGGTTTCGAGTTGGAGCTGGGAATCCAGAAACTCGAGTTTTTGTCGCAAAAACCAGGTCATCCTCCGCGTTTTGCGATGCAGAAACGCGAGTTTTTGGATTCCCAGGTCCAACTTGAAACCCCCTATTCAGATATATGAAGAGATATCAAACATACATCTTTTGTGGAGGCACCATTTCTATGCATGGTGTCTGAGAGAATCCCGAGGAAAATCTGAGTGCATAAATGATGCAGCGGAATCAAGGTACCAGAACGGCCAGCGCAATCAACGCGACCTTCGTAACTACCACTTACCTATCACCCACACCATTGACTACACGAAGGGGTATGTCCGATCGCGCAAGAACCGCTGCTCCTCCGGGACGCATTCAAGCGGCGTCAAACTTCGATCCAACGACATATGGGTCAGTGTTGTCCGGCCCACCTCTAGAGGGCTTTGGCGCTCGGGATGACAATCAGTACGGCGAAGAGATCTCGCAGCAGAATGCTCACGATGACAGCGGACTATCCGACTATTTGGACGATGATACGCCCGACGACTATCCTGATGAGAGAGCCAGCAGCATGCTGAGTGACTTCGCGTCCATCTTTCACCCCAATGAATACGTAGACGCGCAACAAAGAATTGACGAGGAAGAGAGTGCCCTTTCCGATTTGTACGACGAAGAAAGCCGGCTGGACATTTCAGCGGTGCGCGGTCGAAGGTCATCTTCCCTGTCCGAAGCCTCCAGGAGGACGGTCCCAACAGGGAGCAAAGTTGGACAAGCCGCGGATCTCAGCAACGTTTCATTGCGTCAGGCTTTGATTTCTCCTTCGACCACACCGGGAACAAACCTGGGCCTGTTCTTGATTGGGGTGAGCCAAGCCGCCTACTCTACGATGAACGTTTTTGTCAAGCTGCTGGATGAGCGAGAAGGCAGACAGCACCAGCCCATTGGCGCTCTCGAGATTGTCGGAGTGGAATGTCTGATCATCTGGATCGGATGCACGCTCGCCATGTGTCTAGCCAGAACTGAGTATATCCTCCTTGGGCCACCAGGCGCGCGCGCGCTTCTCTTCGCCAGGGGCATGTTCGGCTTCGCATCAACGTTGGCTCTTTACATATCTCTGCAGTCTCTATCGCTTTCGGACGCCACCGTCATAACCTTCTTATCTCCACTGGCCACCGGCTTCCTCGCCTATCTCATCCTCACTGAGCCCTTCACTACGCGCGAGAGAGTCGCCGGGTTCTTTTCCCTCTGTGGTGTAGTGCTGGTCGCTCGCCCTTCGTTCCTGTTCGGCTCTGATAGTGGCAATGGCGGAACAGGAGCAACACCCGAGGACGGAGATATCGAGATACCCTCAGATGGCGGCAACAATGCCAGCGATGCCGCTAGAATGATCGGCATCCTCGTGGCTTTAGGAGGCGTCTTTCTCATGGCAGGTGCTTGGATCTGTTTGCGACGCATTGGCAAGCGTGCGTCTACATACCATTCCATCTCGTACTTCGCTCTCTGTAGCTGGATTTCGAGCTTCACTGCCATGTACATCCTCAACCAACCATTCGTGATTCCCAGCTCTACATTATCACTCTTCTTGCTCTTTGGCGTCGGGTTGTTCAGTCTCCTAGCCCAAGTTTTCCAAACGTTGGGCTTACAAAGGGAGAATGCTGGAAGAGCCGCGACGATGTCATACCTACAGGTAAGTTACGAAGAGTCCAGCTCAGCTGAGTCAAGGCCTGCAAAGTAGCCCGGTTGTCTGACCATTTTTTTTATCTCCTTCCTAGATTATTTTCGCCCTATTTTGGCAATTACTCCTGTTTGGCGATATTCCTGATGCTCTGTCAATCACCGGCAGCCTGGTGATTCTCGCAAGCGGCCTGTGGGTGGCTCTTGGGAGAACAGGTCAAACGGCTCCGATGCATTGATACCCGTCTTTACATAATGCTTGTCTAGACAGCCCAGCCATCATTTTGGTGTAATGCTGTTATCGTAGACTGAGCGCAATTCGGTTGACTCCTTTATCTTAGCATATTGAAGGCTGAGCTGGGATCACCAGCAGCCAATCACAATAATGCAAAGGATCAAACCGGATCAATATAGCGAAGCAAGGTCTGGCGTACCCATCGCACGGTAAACATGAACGTGATCCGCTGCGGTTGAGTGTCAACAACGGCTGAAAGAACGCTACAGCGACACTCGACTGAATTTCAGGGAATTCAGCTTCTGCGTTGCTCAAAATGCTGCCGTTTTAAGCACACACGCAACAGGTTTCGTTGCAACCCTTCAGTCACCACGTGTCAACATCCAGCGATCAGGTATGCTACATCAGTCCCACCGTAAGCCATCATCCTCTCGGCCTCAACATTCAACCCTTCCTATCTGTAGTCTAATCTCGAATCTTCGATTTCATAACAGACCTGTGTTCATCTCCTTGAAAGATCAGAATATAGGGCTTCACTACATCGATAACTGCACAGCATGCGAAAACACCACGCATGTCGAATCTTATGTATCGAACCAACTCTATAGCTACAGTCGCACATATCCAGTCGCACATATCCAGTCGCACATATCCAGTCGCACATATCCAGTCGCGATACTGCCTTGCGAAGCAACGCCATCTTGAACATTAAATGATAGCTGCACGACAACGCAAGCCTTATGGGCTATCTGTTTCTTGCAAGCGCATTTGAGTGATTCTGACAGGACCGTTACATTGCATGCAGGATTCACTTGTTGGGGTGGCCCTTTCTAGCCACACGTAGGCATTCTTTTTCCAACCAATCAGTTGCATCACTTGGCCTGACCGTAAAGACTTCGATGTTGTTGTCTCTGAGTATTCTCTGGCTCTGACATTTAACGAAATCGTCCGGCTCAGTAACACCCTGAAAAACTCGACGTACTTCTAGATGTACCATCTTCGTGGCATGCGTTTGCGATAATAGGTGGGTGGGCAACAATGAGCAAGGGAGCTCGAAGGTGTATCGACGTCTATTGAATTCTAGGATCCGCTCGACGCACGGCATGTTCCCAGACAACCTCTCGGAACAAGGTTCCATAGTGGTGTAGAGGTCGAGATGAACAGTTGGCGTAGCCGCAGACCCCTGTTGTTCGTCTGCGCAAATGTATTGAGATTCCAGCTTGTCCAGTGCACATTGTTCGGCGTGTGTGTTACCTGGCAGTTCACGGGAATATCCGGTGGTGAGAATATGATCATTGGGTGCGCCCTCGTCCTGACCGATCGAGATTACACAGCCAACACAGAAGGCGGTATCCGTTGGTGGGGATTTGTCGGCCTCACGCAAAGCCAACTCCATGTTGCCAAAATGTCGAGGCAGCGAGCCCTTCGGTGTTTGAGGAAGCGAAGAGGCTTCACTAGATACGCTGGGGATAGCGATGCGTCTTGCCTCCCACTCCCTTCTCCATGCACCGTATTCTCCTTCGATTCCACCGTCTTTCCACACCGCCCAACTATCTCGGATGCGGAAAGCTATAGAGACCGGATGGTCGAGTAGAAGCTGTCGCAAAGGCGGGGCTGGGTACAGCTCAGGTTTGAAGACATCGGAAAGAGATCTTTTCCTGTCATGCCTCCTTGGAATACGGTCGTCTCTGCCCTTTGAGGCCTCTGTGGCTTTAGGTGCTTTTCGAATCCTAAGAGAGGCGGCTCTGCTGTCGCTACGGCTGGAGTGTGCTTCGGGGATGAGGATACGGTTCGTACGCTTGCTTAGGGGTGAAGAGTCCTCGGACACGGCAAGCGGCGCTGGTAGTCGCAAGGGCTTGCGTGTCAAGTGCTCTGTGAGGTAGTAATAGATACCTCCGAAGACGATACCGATGCTGAAGCCGACAAGAATTTGCAGTGTCGTATGATAATGGAGGTGGTATCTGGAAGGCGACAAGAGTTTGCCGAAAGTAAGTTTGGTGCGCTAAGCCCAGATGTGGGTGATTCCAGCGAGAAACGGCAAGCAGGGACGTACCGGGAATAGCAAGTCAAGCCAGAGACGATGACGATCAGAAGCATGGCGATGTCATGTTCGATGCGTCTCATGGTGTTGATGAGCGAGCGTGGCTTCAGAGATGGAGGTCGATTGACATAGAAATGTGAAAGGAAGAAGGCGGCAAAGAAGCCGAGGAACTGTGAGTGGGACGAGGGCATGCCGTACCCCGAGCCAAGGTGATTGGTTGGGCGTGCCTGTCTTATGAGACGCTTCAGCATCCAGTTGAGGCCTTCGCAGGCCAGTTGACCGAAGAGGGCATTGATGAAGGTCAGCTCACGCCGTAGGAGAATTATGGTGGTGTAGGAACACAGAAGGAAGATGGGAGAGAGGGTGACAAGAGCTAAAAGCTTGGCCACCGGATCGGATGCATCGTCTATCATACGCAGCAAACAAAGTTCAATATGCGGCCATGAGCCATGATAAGAACGGTAAGATCAATACGGTATGTCTGGAAGAGAACAATCGACCACACCTACATCTGACATGGGTAAGGGCCAAGGAGGCATAATTGCTGGGGTCTATTGCGCTCGTGCCTTTGGCCATGTTTGCGGCCTGAACAGGCAAGCGATTGGTGGGCGAATCTTGTTAGCTTGGTGTACCAGGTTGTGCGGCGTACGGCGAAGATGTTGGACGAGAAGACAGAACACAAATCTGGACGAAGCAGTCGTCTCAAAATGAGGCTTGCGACTGAGCAACATCAGCATGCGTGGTGGGCCCGCCGCTGTCATGAAACGCCAATTGCTCACCTCCACCTCAGTCAGATCTCGCCCGATCCCCGAAGTTATCGTCTGGCAGATTGATTTCTTCGTACGTATGTCAGATTCCCGCGCCACGCTCCCGCGGATGTGTTTTACGCCTTTGCCGCCCAACTCAACAACTTCAGTGGGCCTCACTCACAAAGCAGCAGACATTCACACTCCCACTCTTGCCGTTCGAGCTTACGCCATTGACCTTGCTCGCCTCAGCGCATCGGCCATGCCACGTAAAAGCAAGAAGGCGTCTAGGCCTGCCTTTGTGCACAACAGCGATTCGTTGCGAAAGGACATCGAGGTAAACTACAGGGCGGCTTATCAACCTGACTACCTTTTTCTCTCGTTCCTGACATCTTCTTTTCTCTATTGCTGAAACAGGCAGGAAAGACTGCTCAGAGCGACAATGTCTTGGGGTCGACTGGTGCAGGCGAAGGGGATGAGGCGTTCGATATCGCCGATGAGCTGCTTGCCGCCCTCGACGCACGCGATGCCGCCGAAGCGGAGGCAAAGGATGCCGAAGCCAAGCGAATCGAAGCAGAGAAGCAGGCACACAAGTCTCACCACCATCTCGGCTTGCGCGAGGCCGGCGAGCGCCTGATTAACGGCCTCCGCGTACCGTCTCCTAACCATCCCGAAGGCAGCCCTGCTTCTCCACCCAGAAACTCTTCCGAGCATACGCGCCGCAGCAGTATCCGCAAAATCTTCGGAAGCAGTCCCAAGAGCCCAGAAAGCGGCGTCGACATTCCTCCGACCACGGAACACAAAAAGGTCAACCGACAGCAGCAGCGCAAGGTGAGCTGTCCGATCGTGTTGACATCACTTGCGAGTGCGATGCTCATCCGTATGACCCTTCTCATTTGCGTCGGTTCCGGTGTAGGCACGGAAAGCGGCAGAAGTCGCTGCTATGCGTGAAATGGCGGAGCAAGAATTAAAAGCCAATGGCGGACAACCAGACCAAGCCGAGGTCGAGAGGCAAGGCCTCGAGGCAATGTGCTCGGCGTTGGGAGTCACCATGCACGAGATCGCTCCCGACGGTCATTGGTAAGGCTCTGAAGATTTCACGTTCTTCTCACACCGTGTCAGTATCAGCTGAACGCTCCGCTCCGTTTCGCCTCTTGAATCCATAAACAGTCTATACGCTGCAGTGGCAGACCAGTTAAACCTGCGCCAGAAGGTGGCCACCGCGGCCGACTATAAAACGGCTCGGAGAGCCACTGCCGAGGAGATGCGGTCGCATCCCGATGATTTCAAGCCATTCATCTCCGACTCAGACGAGCGTATGGCTGGCATCACGAACATGGAAGCCGACAACAGCGAAGACGCGCAACAAGGTAAGGCGCTTACCATGCGACTCATCTCTGTTATGCTGCTCCGCTCACACACTTGCTTGCGCGAACAGATTACTTTTTGAACTACTGCGATGCTGTCGAGCGCACAGGCGTCTGGGGCGGACAGCCTGAGATCCTGGCCTTATCACGCGCTTTCAAGACGCAGATCCATGTCGTACAAGCCGGTGTTCCTGTTCTCAAGGTCGGCGACGGCGAGTACGAGGGAGAGCCGGTCTTGATATCGTATGTGTTTGCCTTCCGTTCCGTCTTGCAGCGCCCATAGCTAACCAGCGCACCTTTACTACTCGCGGTCAGATATCACCGCAAGATGTATGGACTCGGAGAGGTAAGCCACCGCGCGCACATAACAGGTGCCAAACAGACAGCTCATCTCTTCCGCTTCACAAACCCTTCTCGACAGCATTACAACTCCCTGCGACCAAGTCTTCCTAGCTAGACCTTTCGGCCACGTTCAATATAATAAGCTACCTTTATACGAATCATACCAGCACTGCCAGGGCGCATTCAACCATTCGCAGCACGGAGAGTCGGTCCCATATCAGGCCTGGCGCCTGGGCGCTGCAGCTGGCCCGCCGGCCAAGCAAGAAGCCGCCCGGTCGGTGGCAATCAATAGGCAAGCGGTAAAATCTGGATACTGTGCAACACGGTGAATTGCATGAGGGCTACATGAGGCGGGGGCTGTACAAAGCGAGAACAAAGCTGAGCGGAAAAACGGTGTATGAGCATGCGGGTCAATACGGAAAAGGATCGAATACGATGGCCCTGGGGAGAAGGCTGCACGCAGACGATGTATTTTGGGCGGCCTTAACCAGCGACTGTCTAATAGCCGCGGCAGCACCGCATGGTTTGATAAAGGAGGTGCGAGGCGGCGGGGACAGCTCGTTAAGAGGAGCCACTCTCGATACTTCTGGCGTAGTTTCGAAGAATCGAGTCGACGTCCTCCATGGTCTGTTCACGGACATCAGCAAGCTGCTTGATCTTGGCAGTGACCGCCTTGACCTGCTCCTCGGTCAGGTTGAGCTCGAGCTGGTCGCATCTTGACTTGACGGCGTTCCAGCCAGTGAGCCTGTGTCCGATAGAGACGTATCGGCTCATACCAAAGTCTTCGGGTCGGATAATCTCGTATGTGGAAGGGTTGGCAAGGATGGCCTTGGCATGGATACCGGCCTTGTGGGTAAAGGCACAGTAGCCGGTCACGTAGTTGTTGAAGGGGACCTGGATCTGCACGGCTTCGGCGACAAGGTTCTCAACCTCTCGAAGCGCCTTGAGGTTGTACTTGCTCATGACGTACTCGCGGTCGGCTGTGTACATCCTTGCGATGAAGCCACCGAGCGAGGGAATACCGTTTCGCTCACCGATGCCAAGGACGGAAGTGTCTACGTGGGTGGCACCGGCCTCGAGGGCGGTGTAGGCGTTTGCGATGGCGCAGCCGGTATCGTTGTGGAAGTGGCACTCGATGTCGCATCCGACGACACCTCGCAACGTTCGTACAAGGTCGTAGACCTGACGAGGGTTGGCAACGCCGACAGTGTCAGCGATACCAACTCGGTCAACACCGACCTTGTCAACGGCCTGGTAGATGCTGAGCAAGTCGACGAGGTCGGATCGGAAAGAGTCCTCGGTGGAGAATCGAATCTCGATGCCCTTGGACTTGACAAACTGGATGACCTCGATAGCGGTCTTGGTGATGTAGGTCATGTCCTTGCCATGGGAGAAGTCTCGCAGAAACTTGGAGGTGCCCATGACGACATCGACGCCGTCGACACCGGTCTCGACGGCGATACGGGCGTCATCCATGTGGCATCGAATGTGGGTGATCACCTTGGTCTTGAGGCCAAGCTTGCAGATGGCTTCACAGTCCTTTCGAGACTGCTCCGACGCAGCGGGCGAGGTGAGTTCAATGCAATCGACGCCAAAGTTGTCGAGCGCCTTGGCGATCTTGATCTTGGTCTCCGTGTCGAAGAAGGCATTTGCGAACTGCTCGCCCTCTCGCAGAGTAGACTCGATGATCTTGAAGTTGGAGACGTTGCTCAAAAAGTCAGAGTAGCGGTTCTGGAACGGCTGGACGTTGCCGACGTTGCCGTTGTCACCGGTTCTGGTGATGCCATTGCGATTGGTGGAGGTCTCAATTGGGACATGGGTGTCTGGCACATTGCCGTTGACTTGCTGTACATGCCCTGGATCTGAATGGTCACACATTGTGGCGATGATGGTACGACAAGGAAGAGATGCAATGGAGAAGCGCCGGATTGGTAGAGGGGTCGTAGCGTGAAAGGGAGAAGCAAGAAGGAGCAGCCCAAGACTGATCCGCAACCACCAGTTTGCATTAACGCGGCCCACTGACTCGACTAGATGAAAAAGCGGCTTTACATAGACTGCGTACTTATGCCGGTCAAATCGGGACCCTCTCACTGGCCGCTTTTGAAAAGCAGCCAAGAAGTCATACGTATTTGTAATGGGATGGATTCAATCTGCAGCAAGAGCTATCGCACCACTACACGCTCCGGTAAACTTCGGTTCTTAGTTCAAAAAAGGATGTGAAAAGCCGCAAGTACAAAGATGACTCGGAAGTTCGCGAAGAACGAATAGAAACACACGCCTGGCACCTTTCTATTGAGAGCGGCAGCATATAGTCATATGTCTTGTAATCCGACGTTGATGATATCATCCCCTTCGGCCTGCACTTTAACAGTGAACGGGTGAGGATCTGTCGTGCGACTCAAACTGCCAGGAGGGTAGAAAGACGTATGCGCTCGACATCACTCCAACTGCTGCCACCGTCCATGATTGCAATCACGCCAGAGTCTTCTCGTGGAAGGTGTGGTAAGGCTGGACAAAACAGCAAACACGATTCTAGGTCAAATAAGGACTACACCGAGCCAAGGCTGCGTGCAGATCAGAGCTCTTCTCGTCGAGCGGTAGAGTGCGAGGTTTCCTCCAGCGTTCGCGCGGATCGCGGGCCGTGGATGCGACGAAGCAGAGGCTCGTTGCCGGCGTGCGAGTCGGAGATCAGGGCGCGCTTCTCAGCGGCGGATCGAGCGGGGATGACGCGCGCCAGCCCGCCGTGGTAGTGCTCGAGCGTGTCGGTAAAGTGGTTGAGCTTGTTCGACCAGTCGTTGGCCCAGCTGTAGTCGGAACCGTTGTTCAGCTTCTTGGTCACCGCGGCCAGATCCAGCTGCAGATACTCGGCGATCCACTCTCCGATCCACGTGTTCTCGTGCGATCCGATCACCGAGGCTCGTCGCGCATTGTACGCCTTTACCTTGTCTCCGCGGACGTTCTTGGGTTTGGCTTCGTGGTAGTAGAGATCCACCGAAACGCCAGAGTGCCCCGTCGTGGACCAGCCCAGGTGCGCTCGCCAGTTGATCAGCGACGACAGCCAGACGATGAGCGGCACGTTGTTCTCCAGCTGCGAAAGTTCAACCGCACGCGAGACTTCGCCGTCCTGCACGTCCTGGATACCCAGTCCCTTGATGATAATCTCTTCCTTGATATACGTGGACAGCTCCCCTTCGGTGCGGTTCGAAGCCGTCCTCCACTTGCCGATCTGGGTGGCCAGGAATTCAGTGGAGCGAGTAGCATTGAAGAGCACATCAGGATACCAACCGTAGAAGCCTTCTTCGTCCTCGCTTCGCTGCAAGCCGAGCGTCAGCCCTCCGCATTCGTGGTCCGCCACGGAGAAGAGGACAGTCTCGGGCTCGTCGGCATTCTTTTTGGCGTTCTCGTCCATCCACTCGGTCACAGCCTGAACCATGTCCTGGTAGGCGAGAATGTCGTGAACATGTCCGATAGGGTCGTTGTTGTGGCCGGCGTGGTCGATCCGGGCGCCTTCGATCATGATAAAGTACGGCTCGCCCGAGTTCCGCAGTCCGTTGAGAGCGGTAAGTGCCATCTCCTTGAGACTGGGCTCCTCGGTCGCGTTCCGGTCGACTTCGTAGGCCATGTGCGACGAGGTGAAGAGTCCGAGCGATGGGAACGTGAGCGCCTTGCCGCCCTGCAGCGCGTCAAACTGGCTTCGGTTGGCGACAAAGTGGTAGCCGCGCTCCTGCGCCTCCTCGACAAGGTTGCGCCCGTCGGTTCGGATACCGGGCTCGGTAGTGTTGGGCAGGAAGTGTCGCAGTCCACCGCCCCAGAGGAGGTCGGCTTGCGGGCCCAGGACGTAGTTGCCGATTTGCTGACTGGCGATCTCATCCTCGGCGTCACGGTCATCGACGTGGGAAGAGTAGGAAGCGGGGGTGGCATGTGTGATTCGCGAGGTGCTCACCAGAGCGGTCTTATACCCCTTGGCCTTGGCGCCTTCGAGCACAGTACCACAGGGTTTCTTTTCCGTGTCGACGCCGATGTAGGCATTGACCGACTTGAGGCCGCACGAATAGGCGGTGGCAGAAGCGGCGGAATCGGTAACGAGAGAGTCACTGGATCGGGTGCGAACGTTGCCGACCAGGAGCCTGTCGAGCGGCAGCGTGTCGTTCCAGCCGAGATGCTTCTTGGACTGGAGGTAGGAACGGGCAAAAGTCTCGGAAGCAGGACCAAAACCATCCGAGATGAGCTGGATGACGTTGGGCAGCTTCTGCTTATTCCACTTGTTGTTGGGCGCGGCCTGAACGCTAAGCGCCAACAGCAGGACGGCTCCCAGCTCCACAAACACACCGATAAGCCGCATTCTCCGCTGAGTGGATAAAGGAGGAAAAGGCAAGAACGACTATGTCCAGCGGGAGGGTTGCTACAAGGTTCGAACGTAGGATGCGGTGAAGGTGGACTGTCAACGGTGCTGCTATAAATACTGCAGCAATCGCAGCTGGTCTCAAAGCGGTCTGGGCCGGACCAGGCCGCGGGCGAAGACAGACGTTTACTGTCGCACGTTCACATTACCTTCTCCGGTCGTCGAGGCTTACAGAAATCTCGGGCTTAGGAGCAGCCATGCGCCTCGCCAATGGATCCAGGAACTCACAGTGACGAAGGCGCAGCAGCGGGCAGGGCACCACGCAAGTCGAGGGGGGTAACGCGAGGCTGGAGGGGCTCAGCGAGAACGCCACAGCTCGCGGTAGGACAAGGTGTCGTGTGCACCTATCGTCTATGGACCAAGCGACCAAGCGCAGAGGCGCAACGAGGATACGATCCAACCGTTGCGCACGTTCTGCCCAACCCGACTCCTCTTGTCGCGGAGGTCCAGATCCGCACCAGCGCAGGTGGTAATGCGGATCCAGCTAGCCCTCCCGCCGCTTCGGAAGGCAGGACAAAAACGCCAAGCAGAGGGGTCTCTGCCCAAGAAGGAAGCGCGCTCGAGGGCTCGCCTAGAAGCAGGCCGCATTGCGTTTTTCTTGGCACTCGGAGGACGGTGACTGCAAGCGGGCGGCTGTGTGGCTGCACTATCTGACTTTTGGCCGTGGGTGGACTCATGACTGGCAGGCTGTCCAACTTGAGCATCTGTACGGCTCGTACACGTTCTTCTTCGTGCATACCTCACTCCATCGGGAGAAAGTCGGATTCGCGGATCTACGCCCGCCCACCTCCAGTTGCCCACTCCCACCGCACCAAGTCCGTTTGGACAGACTCGGATGAGCAAAGCGGATGTTCACAGCGTAGGCACACCGCGCCAGCCTTGGCATCCCCTATACGCGCCCCTTTCAGCGGGAAGCAAATTCTCTTTCACGCAACACTCAGACCGGTGTTGGGCGCGAGGGGACCGAGCCCGCCAGATCAGACCTCCAGCATGGATGCGTGCCCCTTCTGCGCACCAGCCCTCGCACTTACAACTACTTCACAGCGCGTCCGCCACTGTCTCGTCGCAGCCTGTCTCAGTTCTTTGACAATGTCCATAGGAAAAGACCACCGGGGAAGACGCGCTCCTGACAGCATGCTGCGGACATGCTGTCCAGCGGCTTCTTGACCGGTGTCTGGCGATGCATATTCGTCTTTACACGCTACGACTGACATGGTCTGGCATTTGCCACAGTAGCTCTATGACTGATATTGTAGACTGGAAATTTCGAGCCACGTTCTATCGACGCGGGGGTGGCGGTGGCATCGCTCGGCCATTCGAGCCAGGTTTGGGGGCTACAGGAGGTCTGGCAGGCGAAGCCGCCGTTGGTGCCAGATCGCCGCCCCCGTTGCCGTTGGCAGCCGCCGCAGCCGCTGCATTCTCCGCTTTCTTCTTAGCCAGGACTGCCGCGAAGCCTCCGGGCGCACCTAGGCCTGGCATTACCGCGATGGGCGCGGCGGTTGCATCGGCCTGCACCGCACTTGCCCTTTCGTGTGGTTTGGCCCCATCTTGCATGGCGCGAACCGCAGGTTTAGGCTGAAGAACGGGCGCTCCTCCCGTCGATGGCTTTGGCGCAATCGATGGCTTGGACACCGGCGTCGACGCCCCCGAACTCTGGTTCGAAGGCGCTGCAGGCGGCGGTCGTTTGGCTGGTGGTGCGGGCGCTGCTCTTGGCTTTGGCGGCGCCTGTGGAACCAGCTCGAGGTAGTTTGATGGAGCCCAACCTTCTATCCCGTTTTTCTTGACGAGCCACCATCCAGATCCGGACTCGTCCTTCTGCGTTACTTCGACGATCTCATCCTTCACCAACGGCATCTCGCCGCTTTGCTCGGTTGCAAAGGCATACAGTGCCTTGTACTTGGGTACCTGTGGCTCTGCCGGTGCGGCTGCTGCCGGCGGAGGGGGCGGAGGAGGCGGGGCAGCTGACGAGCGCTTGCTTCCAGCAGAGGCTCCTAGCCCCACAGCGCTTGCAGCTCCAGCTACGTGGGCACCATTGCCGCTTGAGCTGAGGTTAGGTTTTGTGGGATTGGGGTTGGACCGGGGCACCGCTCGAGGCTTCGGCTTGTTATTGGTGTTGGTAGGGCCTCCGGCCCGCAGTAGCTTGCCCTGCGTGATAGGTCGAACCATGCCAGGTTTCTTCTTCGGTGCGGGTTTCGACACGCTAGTGGCAGGCTCTCCGCTGCACACCGAAACTGTGCTGCTCTTGTACATGTCATCCTTCTTGACCGTTTCGTCCTTCTTGAAGGTGATGTGAGCCTTCTTATCCTTCTTCTTAAAATATTCCAGAGAATTAGACACATTGACGTGGACCGCTCCATTGGTTCTTTGCAGCAAGTGTGTGACTAGTTCCGTCTTGAAATAACAGTGGAAGACCGGGTCAGGCTCTTCGGCATTGTTGACGTTCAACACGACCCAGTCGTCACGAAGACTGGACAGCCCGACGGCTGAGATGGCGCCGAGATTGATCTTCCTCTCACAGGTGGTCTGTACTTGCTTGTTGACCAGCTGCGTGACCACAATATATACAGCCTTGTCCGTCATTATGAAGAAGCGAGGGCTTCGTACACTAGAACGACCAAGCCTGGAGACGAGCAAATGGATGCGGCTGCTGAAAGCGACTTGCTCGCCAGGGCCCATGCCAGACGCTTGCCGCAACAACTGCCCCTCGGCGCTCCCACTGCCCCTACCATGCGCGCCGCCAACGTCGAGATAGTCGCCCATAAATCTTCGAAGGCCGAGCAAACTGAACCTTCGACGTTCCTTTCGTGAAGCGAGAACCTGGTGTCCGTAGTCTCGCAACTGAATGTAGGCAAGACCTTCTTTGTTGTTCCTCCACATCCTCTGGATGCGGCGGGCGCACTCCTCCTTGTACCGCAGATAATTGCGGTAGGCCCGCTGGATCCTCATGGCCATGTTGTGCCAGTATCGATCGCGCATCGTTTCAAGTGCGAACAGCGTCTCTGGGTTCTTGATAAAGGCTTTTGTGACACCCATCTGCCACTCGTCCGTGGCAATGCCGGTGTCAATCAGAATTCGTTCACAGCCGCTCCTGGCGTCACCGGGCCAAGTATACTCTCCCGCATAGGAGGTAGATGGCGACAGGAGATAGAAACGCTCGACCATCTTCTCAAACGTGTTCCGATAGGCGAAACCGGCGCGACGGACGCGAATGTTTTCCTGCAGGCCGAGGTATTTGATCTGATGCAAAATGGCTTGAACATCGTACTCCGTTGGGCTCTTGTTCTGGTTAGGTTTGATGGTGCGGATGTAAGATGGTTGGGCTTTCATCAAATTGTCGACAAGAGCATTGGCACTGGTTTTGATCCTGTCGCCCGCAGTGGGAGGCCGCTTTTTGCTGTTGGGATCCGGACGGTCCGGGAAAAGCGCTCGCAGATACGTGTTCGAGCTGGAATCGACAAGATCCAGGATGTCTTTAAGCAGCGAGTCTTTGTTTTTGTCCGTCATGCCGTGAACGTTGTACATGACGTCGCCAGCGTAGTGCTTGATCAGGAATTTGGTGCCACGTGAGTCAAAGTGAGGGTTAGAAGACAGCATACCGGTACGCTGAATGAAGGAATTGTCAGCGGCGGTGGGATCGGCGTGTGCGGTAGCACAGGCGTCGTTCAGGGCTGAAAAGATGCCGGGAGGCCGTTTTTCTTCGATGAGATCACAGACAATCTTGTTGTTGAAGTACTTGATCGGCGTCCACTGAATCTGTTCGTAAGCGTACTCTTCTTGCTCCTTCTTGAGGGTCAGCTCGATGAAGATTTGTTGCAACTTTTCGTTGACGTAGTTGATGCAAAGCTGCTCGAACGAGTTGTTATCGAAGATCTCAAAGCCGTAGATATCAAGCACACCAATGACGTTGGCGGAACTTGTGCGAGCATTCATGGACTGATTGATGCGTTCCACAATCCAGTCGAACATATTGTTGTAGATGGCTTTGGCAAGGGCATCACGAGCGGCTGCTGCTTGACTGATGTTTAGTGGTACCTCGTACACCGAGCCCCTTCGTCCTCCACGCTGCGTTTCCATAATTCTCTGCGTCAAGGCTTTCGTCACGTTTCCAGCATCCACCTCCAGCAAGTAGGCAACGAAGTCGGGAACGGCGGCATCAGAGATCTCGGCGTTGCCTTCTGCGTTTTCGGCGTACTGGACATTGCCGATCCAGAGTATAGCAGCGATCATTCGAAAGATGTTATTCTGCTCATCGGCAGTGAGGCCAATGGTGGTCATGGCGTTGATGGTCTCCCTGAAGTCGGCATGGTCGTCAATTCCGCTGACATCGAGACATTGACTGTTGGCTGTGTAGGCGTAAGCCTCTGGGCCCTGGATGCCGAAGTCTTCGCGCTGAGCCGAGGTTGCTGCTTTGGTAAATTGATAGAAGATGTGGAAGTTACGTTCATCCTGGATCTGCTGAACGACTCGGTTCTTTTCGAGAAGGTAGTTGGTGATGTTCGCCCCGATCGGCTCTCCCTGAGCGTTGAACATGATCTCGAGGTATTTGCCGTGTCTGGAGCTGTTGTTGTTCCTCAATGTCTTGGCACAACCGAAACTTTCTAGGAGCGGATTGGTGGCAAGAACCATATCTTTGATATCTTGGATACCGGATCCGGAACCTCCGCTGACGGCGGCGATGTACTGCATGATGCGTTTGGCTGCCTCTGTTTTGCCTGCACCGCTTTCACCCGAGATGATGACGCACTGGTTCTCCTTGTAGGCATTCATGTTATAGTAAGCACCTTCGGCAATGGCATAGACATGTGGGGTCATCTCGAGCCGATTCTTCCCGCGATACGACTGCAGGATGTCCTCTGTGTAGATGCCAAGATCACGGAAGGGATTGACAGAGATCAGGACGTTGCCGATGTAGGTATAAATCTCGGCATTCTGAAAACGCTTTTGCAGGTTTTCGTTGATAGCCTCGTTCGTCACCTTGGAGAGTAGCGTCATATCAGAGACGCCGGCCTGGGCCTTCTTGAAGCCTTCCCTCCAGTCAGCCTTTGCAACACCTCCTTTGGCGGCACCTGCCGACGCCTTTGAAGGCGGAGGTTTGGAGGCGGCACCCTTCTTGCCTCCCGCCTTTTTTGAGATAGCCATGATGAATCAAGCAAAGCACACCGCACTCGGGAGATTGGGATGAAGCGAGCCGTCCCTGATAAGAGGCAAGAACTGGCGAGCGAAGTTTCGACGCAGCACAACAGAGAACTGCCTACTTGCAAAAGACCTGTCCAGCCGAGCTTATACCCGTCGTACCTGGGAAAGGGATGATGTTGTCAAAGGTCGGATGGTGAGGCCAGATGGCATTGCAAGGAAATGATAGAAGAGAGGGTAATGCGTGGGCGGAGCACAGCATTGCGGACAGCAATAATGCGGGTAATGGGGGCCACCGTGCGTAGGCTCAAAGCGATAAGTAAGCACTAATCCAATCACGCGTTATTGAGATTGAATCTGTCTCGTGCGAGATTTTGTAGGTACAAGAAAGACGAGAAGAACTGTTTGTATGTAAGATCCCCTGGAAGGAACACAGCTCTGGTGGAATCTAGCAATCAAGATCTGATAGCGGCTTCGCTGTCCGACGTCGTGGGGCAAAGAAAGAGGGCCTAGTTGGGCGATCACCAGTGAGAGGTCGCAAACGTAAATAGGATGTGGTATGTCCCCATCTTTAGATCTGGAGAGCTAGGAATATGAGTTACAGGTTGGTGAAGCAGATACGGTCCCACATGCAACCGGTCCTGGACGGTCGATGTAATGGCGTATGTGAGCGGCGACTGTGGAGAGAGGTGCCAATTGGGTCTAACGCAGAGACTAGCTGCGCAGCCACCTACTAATCAGCTAGACCGTCCCTTTGCAGGACCGCGCCGATTACCTGGACCACTTCCTTGCTGCCCGGAATCGTATGCATTTCGCCGGGAGCATCGATGGCATGGTCGAGCACAACATCTAGCAGCCGCCTCAGCTGGGCACATAGAACACCGATCCTTGCGTTGGCTCGGAGCCGCACCATGTGCTCTTCCTTCGACCCATCCTGTGCAACATTCGATCCGATGCTGATGCCTCCCGCCAGATGATTGATCTTGATCTTGCCTCCGAACAGCAAAAGGCCGAACAGCGGCACTTCGGTAGCGTCGCGCAGATAGACCTTGGACTCGCTTCCGGTACCGTTGGAACTCTTGGAAAAGCAGGCAAGGTAGTTCGAATCGAAACCTTTGCAGCTGAAAAACGTCGAAGAGGGATGGAGAAAGACACGTCCATTGCTGTCGAAATATTTGACCTGCCTCGCCTCTGCTTCTCGCTGAACAGTGCCGCTTGAAGACTGGTCATACTTGGCTGGCGGTAGGTCGATGCGCACGATCGATGGCCATAATCCTGCAAGAATAATGGAGCGCAGCAATCCGGTGTGGGTTGCATTGGCATCGAGGACTTCGTCGTCGTACGAACCGAACGGGCTGTACGATCGGCGAACGAATCCCATCTCCTGCAGGTGCGACAAAAGATCCAGGCGAGTGGTCTGAATCTCTCTCAAAGTCGACTGCGACAGAAAGTTGGCCTCGCAGAAGGCCCGAATCTCAGGATTGCTTCTCCGATCCGCTCGCATCATGGCCCACTTCTCAAAGGCAGCTGCATCCGCCAGAAGGTCGCTCCGTGAATGTGCAAATTCGAGGCGAGCTCGGCTGACTTCCTCTCGTTTCTCGAAGGGCGCAGAAAACAGCGGTTTGCACGACATAATGCTGGCCACGGTAAGCATCGGGCCAAGGCAGCCGAATACAGTACCAAAAATCAAGAGCTTTGCCAAACGTAGATCCAGAGGCAATTGAGCCAGATGTTTTCCGAGTGCGGTTAACTGGCTCTTGTAGCCCAGGTCGTTTCGAAGTGCCCCCACTTCCATCAGGTTCTTCAGCGCCGAATCCATCGACGCAAGGCTTGGCGGATCAAGCGCCTTGTTGAGGTACTCTTTCACATCTTCTTCCCCTCGCATTGATTTGACCTCGAGGAAGAGCGACTCGAGCGGAACGCGGCACATCTCTGGAGTCTGTTGCGCCGACATTTTCCTCTCCTCTAGGAACCGAGTATACAAGCGGAAGCATTCACCCGCTCGAACACGACCAGCACGTCCGCGACGTTGCCGGCATGCCGCGCGCGATGCCCAACACTCCACAAGTCTCGTCAGACCGCTCTCGGGCTCGAAACGGGTCTCCTTGACTCGGCCTGTGTCTACGACGTACGAGACATCAGGAATCGTGATCGACGTCTCGGCAACATTGGTGGTCACAACGATCTTGCGCCGGCCCTTGCTAGCTGGCAGGAAGACGCGACGCTGCTCGTCGGGTGACAGATTGGCGTGCAGCGGAAGTATCTCGAGCTTGCTGGGCACACGAGCCGAGGATAATATGGCATCCATGGCTTGCCTAATCTCGCCCACACCTGGACAGAAGACCAATATAGCGCCACCCACATCAGCATCCAGCTGGCCGCTGGATTCCTGATTTTCAGCTCGGTCGACAACATAGCTGACAACGGCACCGACGAGCTCGTAATTAATTTTCCCGCCGGATCGCGACAAGTTTTCAATTGCTCTTATGTTTTCCTCGGTGAGATCTTGAGCTTGAAGATGCGACCGAAGCGGGCCTTGGTCTTCATCGTGGCGCTTGGCCCCGCGGAATCCGCCACGGGTCTCAGCTTCCGATGGACGGAATCCACTGTTCGAGACAAAATCCTCTAGGTAGTGATCTTCCACCGGGAAGGTCCGACCCGGGATGGATATGCAAGGGGCAGCTCCAAAGTAGGAGGAGAAGGTCTCCTGGTTGATGGTCGCACTCATCAATACTACGCGGATCTTGCTGTTGCGCTTGAGAAGCTCTCGCAGTTCGAGCAAAAGAAAGTCGGAATCTACGTTGCGCTCATGCACTTCGTCGACGATAACATGGGAGATACCTTTCAGATCTGGATCACCACCCGCCCCAAGCCGGCGCAGAAGCACACCGGTCGTCGTGAAAAGCAGTCGACAGTCCTTCGAAGCGCACCTCTCGCCCCGGATGGCATATCCGACCAGATTACCAGTGGCGCCTGCCTTTTTTGACGCATCGATATCTTCGCCTCGCTCAACGGCCACGCGCGATGCGACACCGATGGCACTGACTCTCCTAGGTTGCGTGACGACAATATTGCATTCACTACCTGAGCCATTTTGTATCGCTTGATCCAGGATGAACTGCGGCACTTGCGTCGTCTTTCCGCATCCCGTCTCGCCGGCAACGATGACAACACGATTCGAGCCGATCATGTCGAGAATGTCTCGTGCCGCGGCAGAGGCCGGAAGTGAGCGCCGGATCAGGTCCATTTTGTAATAGGTTGCAGAAGCATGCAAGGCTTGTTGCTGCTTCTGAAGATGGACATCCACAATAGGGTCTCGTTGAAGAGCCTTGACGCTTCTTTTGTTCCGCTTGTGCTTCAGCGCATCGTCTGCTTGTCTCATCGTCGGTGTCCCGGCCCTGGACGTGTCGGTGGGAGTGCCGACGCTTGAAGTGCTTGGGCCGGTTGCCACGAGGTATTTCATGACGTCACTCAAAAGTGGTGGATTGTCGACGATGGCACTCCAACTCGACTCGAGATCTTCGACCATGGCGAGCAACACTCCCCCCTCGCCTGACTCTATCATATCACGCCAATCTGCGCGCTGCTGGGGACCATTGAAACCGTGCAGCAGATGTTGTGTAAGTGCCAGCCTCAAGTAAGAGGGTAACGTGGTTGAAACCAAGCAGAAGGAAGGCAAAGTCCAGAGATCGCAGAGCTCGAATTGGGAGGGATAAGCCGCACCATCATATGTCAAAATTCGCAAACGAATGTCTTCCTTGCCGCCGAGCGGCGTCTTCGGGCCAGCAATGAGAATGTCGTAATCTGACGGCGTATTTCTGTCATGCTCCGGAATGGGTGCAATTCGATCTGACCCGAGGATTGCCTCGACAGCCAAACGCTCTTGATCCCACTTATTTGTGATGTCTTCAATCACTTCTGCGCTGACTCGGGTTGGGAAGGATATAACAGACGCAAGTGCGCTTGAAGAGGACCAACCTGCTTCGCTCAGCTGATCCCAACCAGCCATCTGTCTGTTGAGCAAATCGATGGCTAGCCCTTCCCTTGTTTGTCGCGACATGGCCGTTCCGGAAGTTTTCTCGGACGCCGTAATGCGCTTGAAGCACTTCTCAATAGCTATACGGGGATAACCGCCTTGTTTCGCGATTCGATCAAGGGACCATGAGGTTGCTAATGCATCTGCGCCTGCACCTGCTTTTGAATTAGTAATGAAGCTTTCTGATGAGGAGCTGGGCTTGAAGCGCGGTGGAAGATCCTCTTCCGGCGTGAATAGCATAAGATATTCCAAGGCGGCTTCTCGATCTGCGAGACTAGCCGCCGACGCTAGCATAGGATCGACAAGAGCATTCAAGGACGTCTTGGAGGTTCCTGGATCTGAAAGCGCTTCACGGATCGAGGCGAGCCAGCGTATGGCGCTCTGAGCGTGTCCGGGACGAAAACCAAGCGATGAGAGCTCCTTGATCAATGCGGCACGGTCGATTTGCTTTTTTGCCGGCTTCTGTTGCATTGCGGAGATAGAAGCTGAGATTTCATCCTGAGACGATGGTTTATCCTCCTCCTCAAGGTCAAGAGGCGCGGTAGCGGCCTCGGGCAGGATAGACATAGCACGGCGAATAGTAGCCTCGATTGTCTCCCTGAGTACACTGGAAAGGCGAACTTCTCGGGCTGCCTGCCAGGCTTTGCTGAGCGGACGGCCTGCAAAGTCGAGTTTGCTGTTGTTGCTACGAAGCAACTCGCCGTTGCTGACGGATTGCATGGCAGCCTGTTTGTCCTGCTCTTTCTTGCGTTTGGCAGCTTTTTCTGCCTCTCTCTTGATCTGAGCTTCGAATGGCTCCGACTCCCACATCCAGTCCTGATGGCTTGGCGCCTCTTTCTTGTAGGCTTCGAGTTTGAGCCAGTATTCTCGTGGTCCGGGTGGCAGGGCGAGATGAAGCGAAAGACGATTAAAGAGACGGAAGAGGGCGTAGGTTGCACCCCAGTGCTTCGCTTCGAGACTGGACTGGCATTCGAGCCTCAAGCCGGGCTCCTTGGGCTCGAAGACGACAGTGAATGGATTGGAAGCATCCTTCTTGTTGATTTTCTTGAGGATGACGACGCAGGAATAGCCCTCCTTATGTCTGCGCGGCTCAATAAGAGGCTTTTCCCAACCGGGCAGCTTTTGAATGCGCTCATACAGCAGATTAAGAGGAGTCTTACAACCAGGAGGGAAGAGCAGCTCTCGCTGAGCGGGGACCTTCGGAATGAGGCCATCGCTTAGGCTGCCTTCCACATCGGCTGGCTTGGGCTGCTGCGCGTCTTTGGCCGCTTTAGTGTAGGAAGGAGGTGGTTTGGGACCACCTCCCTTGACCCAGTCAGGAAGCGGCGAGGCTTTGGAAGAGGTGGTGCCGCTTGACTTTATGGCAGCATTCTTCTTCCTTGGCGCCATCTCGCCGATACTGCTGTGAAGCGGGTGGCAAGGCTACTGTTGGCAAACGACAGTTCCATACCCAGATCGTTGGTCTTGACATTTTTCCATCTTCGACTTCGGGTTTCGGAGTGCGGAGAGCGGCGTTCGAAGAGTAACCTCGATTGATCGCTGTTAGGTTCCGGAGCCGCCAGAAAAGGTCCACAGATCGATGGCGCTACACCTGACACTCTGCCCTTGTACTCAACAGCACACCTACATACAGCCACGTACGGACAGGCGCACGGTGACAAAAGCCATTTTGTTCTGATACCGAGCGAAAGCCCTTGAACGCTTAGAAGATCAATACGTGATACTGTACAGTTTAGCGATGGAGTTGAATAGATTGGGTAAGTACAGCAGAACGTAGGAAACGCTTTGCGCCCAAGTAGATGGCCACTAAGTTACCCTGGCAGTCGCGTCTAAGAAGGAATCACAATCGTTGCAATGTGTTTACAACTGGACCGCTACCACCTCGAAGGCGATCAATGTTTCGGGGAGGAGGGTGGGGATGTGGATGCCTGCTGTGCTGAGCATTTTGCCAGTCAGGATGCAGGGCTTGCTAGCGTGCAGCCATGCGAGGTTCGATTGGCCGACGAAGGAGGAGGGATCGGTTGCTGGATCGCGTACCATGCTTAGTTGGTAGATGCGCTCCTGGTGCAGACCGGGTAGCGTGACTGGCAGGGGTGGATACGTCGAGGCGGTGTGCATCTGCGTGTATGTGTAGATGGCGCGCTGGCCATCCTTCGACACCACACCGCGCAGATCGCCACCGCTGTCCGCTGTCAGGTCTGCATATACAGCCCGTCCAGTGTGAATCACCTCTCGCCACTTCTTGTGGAGCCGAATCCACTGGCCCACTTGATCGAGTCGCTCCTGGTCAAGTGCACTGACGTCCCACTCGATTCCCAAATGGCCTAGCAGCGCAACACCGGCGCGCAGATGCAAGCCGTGCGTCCGTCCAGTGGTATGGCTGTGCGCTGGTCCCATGTGGGCTCCCATTAACTCGCTCGGGACGAGCAGATTGGTGTACTTCTGAATCGTCAGTCGCTCTAATGGATCCGTGCAGTCGCTTGTCCAGATCCGGTCGGTGCGCTGCAAGATGCCCAGGTCCACTCGTGCGCCACCAGACGCACAGCTTTCGATCTCCAGGCTCTTGTGGCGTGCTTTGAGCTGGTCCATCAGCTTGTATACTGCTAGGACATTGTTGTGCACCGCTGCTCTTCCGTCCCTGCCGCCCGCTTCCACCAGGTCTCGGTTGTGGTCCCATTTGAAGTAGCCAATCGAGGGATACTCTGTGAGCAACGTATCCAGGCACTTGAAGATGTAGTCGAAGGCTTCTGGGTTCGACAGGTCCAGTACTTGCTGATGGCGTCCTTCGACCGGCAAACGCACGGCGTTGGGACGCAGAATCCAATCCGGGTGGGATCGTGCCAGCTCCGAATCCAGGTTGACCATCTCTGGCTCGACCCACAGGCCACACTGCATGCCAAGCTTATCCACGTGGTCCCATAGCGGCTGTAAGCCTTGGGGCCAGACGGATCCGTCGACAAACCAGTCGCCCAATCCAGCGGTGTCGTCACGTCGGCCACGAAACCAGCCATCGTCGAGTACGAACCTTTCAGCGCCGGCCGCGGCGGCTGCCTCTGCGATGGCCTTGAGGCGATCCAGCCGCATGTCAAAGTAGACGGCTTCCCACGTGTTGATGGTCACAGGGCGTGGCAGCGAGGGATGATATGGGCGATCGCGCAGGTACTCGTGGAATCGGTGAGACAGCTCCGAAAGTCCCTCGCCCCACGATGCTATGGCTAGTGGCGACTCGTATCTCTCCCGTTCATCTAGCCGGATCTCGCCGGGCGCGAGCAGCTCACCCACCTGGATGAAAGGATTGTAACTCGCACCGCGCTCGGCGCAGATGCGCTGGCTTCCGCTCCATGCAAGATGCACGGCATGCACACGGCCGCGCTCAAAGCCAAAGCCTGGTATACCAGCCGCCAGGATCAGCGTCGCGTCGGCGCCCGGCCGACCCCTACGCGACTCTCTGGCATGGCGACCAACGGTGAATGCATGGCGCTGGGGGGCCCGCTCACGAAGATGCCTTCCATAGGTATCCAGCAGTTCTTGTGCGTCCGGTGGCACGGGGAACGCCATGCTGACGTCGTGGATAGCAAGTACATCCTTGCCTACATTCTGAACGGTGATGTGCTGAGTCAGGAGGCCGCTCTTGGTAACTGCCAGCGTCAGGATGACGAGCAGTCCTCCGCCGATATCGTCGGCATGGACGACGATAGAAGTAGTGGTGTGCTCGATCTGCTTGAGCTCAAGATTGAAGGCGAATGCACCGGTGGAGGGTCGCAAGAGGGACAAGCCTGGTGTCCCCTGCCAACCGTGTGCTTCCTGGGGCAGGAGTGACAGTCGAGGGATCTCACTCAAACCACCGCTGACGGCTTGTGGAACCGAGACATTCACCAAGCTTTGCAGAACGTCTTGCGGGATCTCGCTCCCAAGATCAGGTCCCCAGTAGACGATGGTAGGCAGGCCAGACGTAGCCAGGTCCAAAACGACACTTGTACCACCATTACGGAGGTGTGAGACAGTCTGCATGGTTGGCCTTGGTCAGGGGCGACAACCAAAACAGGGCGAATGTGGTAGAGAGACACAGATGTGGACATCCGACAGTCGCAGTTGTTGATAACTATAATTTGCAGCGGGCAAGTTGCTAATCTCCGCCACAGAACAGAGCGCCATCGGCCAACCACTTGTTCTCCTGATGTAGAAGTTCGGTCTTTCTCTGGGGACCCCGCACTTCGACGAGGACGAAATGGAAGGCTTCGTGTGAATCGGGGCCGTGGTCTCCATGTACGAGATCCACCGAAGTTGTGTCCAGAGATTCGCCGAGCTTATGCCTGCCCTGGTAAGGCACGCATCGCTCATCGCTCGGGCTCTGGCCACCGTCCGAGATGCGCCGAACAAAACCGAGGTCCGCTCGACTTGCAATAAGCGCCATGCGAGGAGACAAAATGCGGGGTCCCGCATAGGGCACGAAAATGCGGGGTCCCACGTTTGCACTTGGCAGAAAAGAGCGCTTCTTCCCCACCCTACCTTCACCTTGGCAGAATCGAGGCCCTTGAAACTCTTTGGTAAAGGGCGCTTTCCTGCTTTTGGTCAACCCAATGCACCAACGGTGGGTCTTCGGTCGAACCCTCGGCCCTTCTTCTAGTCTCGCTTCGTTCTCTGCGCACGAGTACCTCGCAAAGCAGGCCCAGACCGACATCCTCTCGGTGCTCATGCGAAACCCGATTCAGAATAAGGCAAGCTGGTATGTCCCGGGGCCAGCGACGGACTATTCGAGGCCACCTTATGGAAGCTGCTAGCGGGGGGTGCAGACAAAGTGTTGGCGGTGCTGGGGAACACATGACACGGGGTCTCGTCAGACGTACCTAAACTGAACATGGTCATGCCGCCACCAACCTGACCCTCGCCTCCTAAAGAGCCTCTCCAGCTCTACCTGCAACATCACAAGCGTGTAGCACCCACCCGGTGACAAGTATATCAAGACCCTGGTTTGCGTCTTTTCAGCTGGTTTACGTCTTTTCATCATGGTATGACCCTCATCGCAACTCTTCCAGCTGGACTCACCCCGACCCTCATCGGCCCACCTGGTCCCCACCTTCTTACTACCGTTTTGCACTCTGTTCAGTCTACACCGTGCGCTGAACGTCGTTTCTGTCCTGAAGCGTCCAGCAACACCTGCCTCCATCCAAGACTATAGCTAACGTTAAGCGGCTCGCCAATATGTCCAAGCATCTGCAAGACGCTAGTTACGACATGTCCGACAAGATCAAGCTCGATACCGAGGTCGGGCCGACCTTGGTAATGACACTTACAGAGCTCAACGATGGTGCGAAAGAGAGCGCAAAGGTCGAGGTCGAACAAACCATCTTCGAGGCCATCAAGTCCTGCAGATGGGGCCTCTTCTGGTGTTTCACAGTATCGATGTGTGTCATCATGGAAGGTGTGTAGCGCTTATCTCTTCGTAATACTCACAGTTGCCAGAGCACTTTCACTCACTCTTCATGCTGACGCTCCTGCATAGGCTACGATATGAATCTGCTCGGAAACTTTTTCGCCTTCCCACAGTTTGCACGCAGATACGGCAACTATGTCGACCAACAATCAGGCTACCAACTGTCACCTGCCTGGCAGGCTGGCCTCAACAATGGGTCCGGTGTGGGTGCCTTCTTCGGCACCTTGCTCAACGGCTACCTTGTGACAAAGTTCGGACACAGGCGTGTCCTCATAGGCGCGCTTGTAGCCCTTTCCGCGTTCATCTTTCTTACTTTCTTTGCTACATCGGTGCTGATGCTCCTGATCGGGCAGCTTCTTTGCGGTGTTCCTTGGGGCGTCTTTGCCACCACTGCGCCGGCTTACGCCTCTGAGGTCCTGCCTCTCAACCTCAGAGTTTATATGACCTCTTGGACCAACATGTGCTTCATCATCGGCCAGCTTATCGCCTCTGGCGTCCTCGCTGGCCTCGTCAACTTCGACAGTCAATGGGCGTACCGCATTCCCTTTGCGCTCCAATGGCTGTGGCCGTCTTTCCTTATTCCACTGCTCTTCTTCGCTCCAGACTCCCCATGGCACCTGGTTCGTCACGGTCGTCTGGAGGAAGCCAAGATGAGTCTGCGTAGGTTGTACTCCAGAAACACGACCGACGAGCATCTGGAAGACACACTGGCCTCCATCATCAAGACGAACAAACTCGAGGAGCAGCTCAAGGTTGGCACTTCCTACCTGGATTGTCTAAAGGGCTTTGAAAGGCGGAGAACCGAGATCGCATGTGTGGCCTTTGCCGGACAGGTCCTTGCCGGTTCATCCTTTGCGTACAACTCCACCTACTTTTTTCAGCAAGTGGGTCTCACCAGCCAGCAGACATATCACCTCAACGTGGGCGGAACGGGAATGGCGCTAGTCGCCACTATCTGCAGCTGGTTTTTCATCATGCCGTACGTCGGGCGAAGAAAGACCTATTTGTGCGGTATGGCTGTCTCCGCCTGTACTCTTTTCATCATCGGCATCCTTAACACGCGTGCCAGCGACTCGTCGATCGGCATGGCACAGGCCGTCCTGACGCTTGTCTGGACCTTCCTTTTCCAACTCTCTGTCGGACAGCTCGGCTGGGCGATTCCCGCTGAAGTCGGCTCGACCCGTCTCCGGCAAAAAACCGTCTGTTTGGCCCGAAATGCGTATTACATCGTGTCCGTGGTTTCTCAGGTCCTTCAGCCGTACTTCATGAACCCAACAGCTTGGAATCTAAAGGGCTATACCGGCTTCTTCTGGGGCGGGACTGCATCTATTGTTTTTGTCTGGGCCTATTTCCGCCTGCCAGAGACCAAGGGACGTACCTTCGAAGAGCTCGATATCCTGTTCGCTCAAGGGGTATCCGCCCGCAAGTTTAGGGAGACCAATGTCGAGCCTCCTACAATTTCGAGTGAGGCCAAGGAGATGGTGGCTACTTTGCCCAGTCACTGACAGTGCTAAAGCCGCTATCCTGCCAGCAATACTGCCATCACACTGCAGCTCATCATCAAGTAAAAATTGTGCAACATTTACACATGTAGCGATCCAGCATTGTGCTTCTTGGTGGCTCGGCCGAAAGTGCGAAGCGATAATGCAGGAATCTTGGTATGAGTAGTCGTTCTCGTCGAGTCTTGTCCAACCGGCCGCCATCTTCGGTAGCCACGATTGCCGTTACTGGGCTGCCTGACAGAAAGGACAGGCTAGAAAGGTCTCGAGATGGGAGGGGAAACTCCGCAAGGCAGTTGAAATCGGCGCCTGGTGATGAAAGCCGAGCCCAGATCGCTACCGTAGCTAAGGCCCACTAGAAGTGGTGCAGCAGCTTCATGTCGCGGGCAACGGCAGTCATACCAACATACTGGGACATTCCGTGTGAAAAACGGTTAGCCTGATCCACCAGGGGATTGAGCAGTATCAGCAACAGCATGACGCTCTGGGGTTGGGCACACACCGATGCAGCCGGCCCTGCCTCGATGACGGTCGCGGAAAGCATCACTTCCGGCACCGGTTTGTATCGACGCTCGCCTGGGCAGGACATCGTCGAAGGCGCTGTAATTGCGCACAAACCGCTGCTTTTCGAAGTCCTCCGTGCTGTTGATCTTTTGCTTTGTGAGGAGATAGACGGGAAAGTGGCGGTTTCCTCCGTGCTACTAGTAGAGCAGGCATTAATTGGGCGAAATGGGCCCTCGAAGCAGCCATGCGATCTGCTGTAACACCCAAAAACGCCTTGCCAGTCGCCGATATGTTTGCAGCGGTGTAATGGGTATCCTAGCCGTCAGTCCTTCAATATGGGGAGCATTAGCCCGCTTCAAAGCGTCGATGCTCGTGGTTCCGCTGAGTATAGACTACTAGCCATCTGAGGGAGACAGTGCCATCAGGCTCTACAATACATCCCGCGTCCTTCTCCCCACTAATCTCTAAAATTGATAGCGGGGGTCCATGTCCAAGTTGCGTTAAGTAGCGCTGGGAAGGTCAGGGTTTTGACAGTCATTGGGAAGGAGATGACCACTTCGAGGTTTCGTTGTTGTACATGCATACATGTCATAAGCACGCAGTAAATCACTCCCTCGCTGAGGCCGTGATAGTCGAGATGGCTGAGCCTGCCACACACTTCGGCGCAGTACCGTTCGCTGCTGCATGAAATCGAACGATCGCGTCAACGATGTTGTTCGCACGCTATCCCGAATTAGATACATTGCCTGCCCGAAAATAGTTAGGGTGTCGTATGCCATGCAAACACAGGTAGCAGCGTTGTCTCTGACCTTCCTTTTGTTCCATGAGCGAGAGTCTCGACCAGTCTAGCAAAGCTTGAGGCGGCGATCTCGCTGCAAATAATGGACTAGTGAGAGCTTGACCGGCTAGGCTGGGCGATATTCGGCTCGAGACTGCGTCCGACTGCGGTGCCGGACATTATTTTATTGAAAAGCAGCGATGGCAAGACTTTCTCCATCTATGCCGTCAGGACCACCCGGCTTGTGACTGAAAGACGACGCGTGGACCCGGTTCGGGGGTTTTTGTAGCTCGCGTTAGCGGTGACGGTGGTATTCCCGCTACTGTTTGCTTGATAAGTTGCCACTGCGGTGTCGTCGGCCGGAACAGTCTTGGGAACACTGATTGGGCGAAGCCTCTCTCCGCCCGCGTTGACCTGGATGTTGACGCTCTCAAATTCCACATCGTCAAAGTTGGTGAGGTTGACAGTTACGATGTTCCTAGCAGAAGCCTGGATAGCGAGGAAGCCGTCGGAAAGATCATTGCTGTTGGAGACTGGACGGCCGGCACGGGCCCCCGGAGGCACACCTGCGCGATAGGCTGCCCTCTGCGCCCTTGCGGATGTCTGATTGACGCTCGAGACAACAAAATTCCGCAAAAATGTGTTGCCGCGGCGGCCCGAGCCATCCGGCTGATTGACGAGGCTCGCGTCGCCAACCTTGCCCCAATTATCGATGAGGGTATTGTTGCCTGTGTGCACTGTCACGTTCCAATCATTGGCAGCGTACCAACTTCCCTCGGAGAAGCAAACGTTGTTCGTATAGGTCATGTTGCTTGAGCCTTCGTCAGGATATATACCAAAGTATTTGGAGTCGTAGGCGTAGTTTTCCGTAAACAGAGTGCCGGGGGCCCGCGACAGGGTGTACATGGAGCCCAAGTCAGTATGCGAAAGGCCATAATTGTGGATCAAGTTCGCTTTGATAGTGTTGTTCATCATTGTCGTTGGGGTGCTGTATTCGGACTGGAAATTGTATAAGCCTCGATTTCGGTACTCAACGCTGCCGCCGGCGTCGTTGGCTCCCCATCCATAGCCATGGCAAATGCCCGAATACGGAGTCATGGAGATGTCGTTGTGTGCAATAGACGAGAATTGGAGGTAAGTGACCAGAATGTTTACTGTAGAACTGAATAAGGCCGAGTTGTTGAAGAATATATTGTTTTCGATGCGAATATCCCTGTTGGTCATGCGCACATCGCTCGGGTGATGAGCGTCGGCCTGGATGCCTCCTGCCGTGATGCTGTTACCCATGACTTGGGTGAAATAACCGTTAGTAACGGAAACGTTGCTTGCACCTAGCCCAACGCCAGAGAGGTGGGCGTTAGGGTCGTTACCGATACCAACACCCCCGGCCCCGAGCTGGGTGTATGTGCAGCCCGACATGTCAATTCTATTAGCAGCACTGATCTGCACGGCACTGGGCATCTGGTACCACCTCGGGCGAGAAGCTTCGAATTGCGGGTATGTGACGTTTTCGCCAATGTAGCCACCCGTCTGCTGGTCGATATAGCCCAGACCTTGGCTGGGCTTCAACCATGTAGAGTGTGCCTGTCAATCAGGGACGAGTATCAGCAAGCCGTTCACTGGACGGTGGTAGCGCATTGCCTTCGACTTACAAATGTCAGTCCCTGGAAGGAAATGTCGTGCACCGGATCCTGATAGGTGCCGCTGATGGAAAGCAGTGTCTCCTGAACACCTAAATAGGCATCAATCTTGTTCATGTCTTCACCGTCTAAGGGTTTGTAGTAGACCTTACCAGCCTCGGAATCGAGAAAGTATTCGCCTCCATCTGTCAGCAAGGCATGACTGTTCTGAACAAATACGCCAAAGTCCGCAAAGGGCGCTGCTGCGGTATCGTAGCCGATGATCTGGTTTTTCCACCCGTCAGGCTTCATGATGAGCTCTCGTTTTCCGACTGCCTGGATGGGTGAGTAGCGATCAGTAAAGGAGTTGATGTATCGCACCTCTGCGTTCTCGATGCCGGGGGTGGTCATGAGAAAGTCGTAGGCCGAGCTGTTCCAGACCATCCCGGTGCTTGTGTAATTGAAATCACTGCGATCGGCCAGCTTGACACGGGCATAGTTTGCAGCTTTGCCATTGACATAAAGGTTGCGCGACTGGATACCAGCCGGAACGGGTGCAGAGTAGACACCTTGAGGCCCAGCCTTCCATTTCTTAACAGCATAGCCACCGGAAACGATGGCCTTACGGCCGATCCAGCGCACAGTGTGTCCGTTTCTACCTGAATCAGCGGAGGTGAACTCGAGCGGAGCTGACAATTCGTACGTCCCAGGAGCGACATGGACGGTGACATTGTCCGCCATGTTGGCAGTGATGCGACGGACTGCTTTCTGGGCCTGTGCCAAAGTGCGGAAGGGCCGCCTGGCCGACGTACCTTGACTCCTGTCCGAGCCAACTGGTGAGACGTAAAAGTCAGCGGCCGACGCCATGAGGGCGCCGGACAGTAATAGAAGGGTGAAAGAGAGCTTCATGGTGCCTTGGTTGGGCTGATGTAAAATCTTCTCTGGGAAAACAGCATGCCCCAACCTTCCGGATGCTAACTTATACTTCCAAAAGTTGACCATGGCCCTTCCATCCATCCCCACACCCAACCCTTGCCCCACGCCAATCACCATCCCCCGCATTTCACAGAAGAACTCCGGAAGCTAGTGACTCAACATGTAGACCATTAAAAGCCAGTAGAGCGGACCCATTGATAGAACATAGTGGAAGTGAGCAACTACATAGTATAGAAATGCTGCTCGCACCCGTGTAGCACTACCACCCCAAATACCTACAATTAGGAATAGAGATAGCCGCTCCGCTCAACATGCTTCGTTTCAGCGACTAGTCTGGTTTGATGGGCCACGCTGAGTGCCCACGGCGAGACCATTCAGTGGCCTTCATAGTCTAGAATTTGCAGAACCCTGCACAGGAGGCCCGGCGTTTGGGCAGCGAGATTCCCGCTGCCCCCGCCCTGGTGGTTCTCGATCCCCCGCCCTGACCTCGGGCTGAACTCCGCTTACAGACTGCCGAGCGGGATGTGCATGTTCATAGAGAGATTCAAAAGTCGCCCTTGAAGGCGACAAGAACGATAGCAATGGATGTGTAGAGATGGCAGGTGTGACAAATACGGGCAGACTGCAACCGTGCGGAGTTGGCAGGTGCCACACTATGTAATTGCATAATCAGGAAACGCGGTACCGGTTTGCACAACAGTGAGGGCACACGGAGCCGAGCGTAGTAACGCCGAGACGTCTTGCGCAGTTTGAGAGCTACAAGGTCGGCGGCCATGTGCTGGGTCATGCATGATCTTTGTTCTCTACAGCAGTTGTTCAGCCGCGGTGTTTGCCGGTCGCCGGTGCGAAAAATGATCAAAACATCTACAAGATCTCTACGAAGAAGCTGTCGGCAGGTTGTATTGCAATACCACGAGTGGGCACAAGCGTGCCAGCGCCGAGATCTTCGCTTATCACCTGCCAAGGGTCCTGCCCCTGTGTCACCCTCTCCCCCACCTTTTGAACCGGATGGTCATGTGGCAACACATGTTTGTATCGTGGGGGAGAAAACGGCATAAGTGGTTGTCCGTCTGGTCCTGCATGAAAGACACGAGCAAGGTATGGGCAATCTCGTGTCGCTGGCTATCGCTGTCAGTTGAGAAGCCACCCTTTGTCCAGCATGTTGCTGTGGCCACGCGCGATGGCAGCAGCGATGGCTGTCTTGTAGCTTTCCAATCTAGGCTTGTTTGTAAATCAAAGGGACGGTGTTGAAGCTCCCGGTCAGCTCATCTTGGGTCTCATTGTCCTATTCATGGTCACCTTGCTCACCAACGAATCTACCCGCCTCAGAGTGGTGCACGTTCCAAATTTGGTGGGTACGACGCGGAATTGAGGACAATGCTGCAGGATGTCTTGTCAGCTACCCCCAACTGGTAGCACTGACGCCGTCGGCTCGAATAACATCACCGTGTGGGGTCACAGCATTGGGCATGCATGTTGGCGGCGCTACCGGCAGGCGGGCTGATGCGAAGCTGGAGTGCAAAGCCGGAGTGCGAAGCCGGCGCCATCACTTCTCGGTATTAGTCACATGCTACTGCTGTGCAACGTTATGTGACAATCACAATCGAGGGATGGTCGACGAGGTCTCTGAGTCAATATTTACCCTTACTTTGCTGGTTGAATCAGTGCGTGGCCGCATGGCAGTGGCAGAGCGTTGGATGAGCGATCGCACACCGGTGAGACCCAGCACGACTGCTTTTGTGTATACACCAACATAGGCGAGCTCATCATCAGACATGGACTCAGGGAGAATGTTGACAACGACTTGAATGACGCCAATGGAATTATGCTGCGTGCACCCTTCTGCTCCACCAAGATCACGTCCTTTGTCGCTAGTGACAGAACGTGAAGGAACGCTTGGGCGGCAACGGACTTGCCATGCACGCTGGGTGCTGCTAGCAGCTCGAAATCGATCCATCGTATATTATTCTCGGGATCGTCTCGCTTCGCTCCGTGAATGGCAGCCTGCTCCGTTGTGTACCCCAGGAATTCCTGTCCGGCGATATCAAGGCGCTGAGTGGAAGTCTCTGTGTCGAGACTGTTGTCAAAATCAGAGCCTCCGACTGGCCCGCCAAGCTGGATGGAAGAGTCCTGCGATCGAAGCTGACCAAAGTCTTCTGATCCAATGTCAGATCTTACCGGATCACTGTGACGCTCAATTGAGTGAACCATCTTGCCTCTCCTGTGAAGTGGGCTAGGCTGCGCGGAATCAACTTCTTGGCGCTGCGGGGAACGCCTCGAAGAGATGAGCTTGGAACAGCAGACCCTTGGCGGCTCCATGGCATCATTGACGGTAAGTGCTCGTCTTTCAAGGCTTGCTCTGCCTCCAATCCAGCCTCTCGAGCCTTTTCCCAACACGCTCGTGCAATACGCACGCACGCACGCACACAACACCTAGTAAGCCCCTCCGTGGTACGGCCTATCCCACCTCGGCGGTCCTTCAGGCTGTTCGGGATAGCCCAACATGTCGTTGTACTCGACGACCTTTGCATCAGTCAACTCGGCCAGCTCAAGTCCCTGATCGGCGTCAATGGTAAACCCATTCACGCTCAGATAGCTCTCCCCATCCGGACCCTCATTCCACTCCTCTCTCTTGGGTCTCCACACCATCTGCCTCCCCATCTTCTTCCCCGTTTTACTATCCGCGATGCCCAGCGCGCCGAGATCCACCTCCACCGTCTCCCCGTCTCCCTCGAAGTTGAAGCATCGCATCGCACACCTCTTGCAAAAGGGCAAGTGTTTCTGCCCGTCGTTGTGGGGGTAGAGGCCCATGCTGCCGTTGAAGGGCCCGTCGGTGGGGGAGAGCAGGATGAAGTCGCCGGGGGCGTCAGCGAGGCGCGTGTGGAACTGGGCGGCTTTGTGGCAGGGGGTGCAGTTGCAGCGGTAGAAGCGCTGGTAGGATTTGCCGGGCGGCGGGGGGACCAAGGTTTCGGGCACGGTGTGGGGGAGGGTGAGGAAGACGATGTAGCGGACGTCGCCGCAGTGGCAGGAGCCGTGGTAGGGGCGGCGGGTGGGCGTGGCGTTGTTGGACATGATGGGAAGAGTGGGTGAGGCTGATGGTGATGAAGAAGAAGATGGAGTGTTGATTGATATGCGGCTGATTAGGTGGATGAGTAGAGGCAATGTTACTTGACAGGATGAATCGGGCGCTAAGTGCAATTTGGCCAAGAAATCGGGCCCGTGACGCTAGCGTTGCGTGCCGATCTGTGCACAGGCACACAGCCCTCTCCCCCCGACTCGCATGTCACTCTAGCGCAAGCCTTGCTTCCCTTTCCTCTTGCCTCTCATCTCCTCTGCTCCTGCCATTGCTGATTGGCTCCATTCTTGCCGATTTGCCTGCCTGCCCGTTCCCTCCCTTTCCCGCTCCTTGTTGTGCTCGACCGGGCCCCCCTTACAGTGGCCTGGGAGCCTTGGAGCCGAGCCCAAATGCATTGGGCTCCATTTGCACAAACCCTCCTTTGACTGCCCCTTACAATACTATCTATGATATGACTCCTCTCTCTGCGTGCACCAAGACATAGATACACCAACGGCCTGTGACACAGCCTGGATCGAAATGCCGTTATTGTGTTTCAGGCATACAAGTTAATGACTGAAATATATCATGCCTTTCACAGTGGTTTTCTACCTGCCAAGGCGATGGCAGTCAACAGATCTATGTATATCCAGAAGGTAGTAATATTCTATCAGCCTTGTCCAATGGGTCATTGTTCGGCCAGGGAGTCACTATCCTTGTCAGCTCAACCAACATGAGAAGATCCAATCATGACCTCCGAAGGTTGTCATGAACACTGCCGTAGTACTCCTTGGTCAGATACAACCTGACAGGGCACCAGATCCCTTGTCTTACTGTGCCTTGTGGGAATATGATGTTTAATAGTCCTCCTGACTGTTACGGCCGGTAGGATGGGGATCAATGGCCGGACACAAGCGGATACTGGGACCCGGTCACAAACTTGGCCCATGTGCAGGCCGATGTGCCAGCAGACCACCGGGGGTGCACGTGGTGGACCACTGACATGCCTGTATATAAACCCCTCCCCTCACTGCGCCCAATAGTCGACCAGGCGTCGAATGTATTTAGTCTACTGTTACTCAGTGGATTGACTATACGACCTTGAGCCCCATTGCTCCCCACCTGTGACCAGCCTCTTGTAGCGGCACACCACCAGATGCCTCAGCCTCACCACACCCCGGTCAGCGACTGGCCACTCATTGTATCACCAGAGGTTGTCAGACCCTGGGGCGTAACACTGACCATACTGCTGTTAAAGACACTTCCCCTGTCCCCAGGGCAGGTGCGATTGCTACCTCATCAAGCACAGAGAGTCCAGAACTCTAAGACAAAGTATGTTCCACCTTCGTAGTTCAAGGTAACCACTTCAGCCTACCAATCGGCTTAACAAGGATGAACTTCGTATGGCGAAGATCTAGAATAAACCAGGTTTTCAACTCCCTAAGGCGTAAGAGTAGCTGAGAAGATTAATTTGGTTGAAGATTTGAGTGATCAGGTGGTCAAGCATGCTGGTTTCACCTCACATTTACACCCCTTGTCTTGCATGAACATAGCTCCTCAACATGTGTTACGGCCGACAAGGGGACTATCTCGGTCACCACCACAGGGGCGCGGCTATGTCCGTTTGGTATCCGGCGGCAAGGCCGGCAATTGTTGCACCAACCAATAATGCGCAGAGCTTGGCTAGTCTAGTGAAAGATGTCAAAGCTTTTCTGGGGCTCCAGATTCTCCACCTTGTTTCCAACAGGTTTGTGTATGGTGGAACATTTCCAGCGGTGTGTAAACTCCTAGTGACTATACAGTACTCCACAGAACTCTAATAGATTTCCGGCAATATCTGTCCATTTAAGTGATTTGATTTGAAAACTGGCATTTTTCTCACTGGAGGCTTGCATGGTAGTTCAGCCAGCCGGTTCCGTTTTTTTAGCCGCATCTGTCTTGTCATCCAGTCATGAGTGTAATGTACAGCTCCTGCTTTCTTCTTCCTGACAAGCACTTCATATTGCAGATTATAACCATAGTGCGAGCACAAACCTTGAATACTGTATGAACAGTTGAACTATGCTGGTGTTCACCACTTGATCTTTTATGTCTGCTGTGTTGGTTTCAGTAGTGTCAAAGTCCCGTTGTTGCTCGGTGTGTGTCTATTGCCTGTTGCTGGTGAGAAATTATCATCTGTTGCAGATCTTCCGTCATTCTTGTATCTATCTGTTTACCTGTCATCAGCCATCCTTTAGTCAGTTGCAGCGGCTGCTAAGAAGAACTCCAGATAAGCTGTCGAATGCAACTCCCGCTGGCAACACGAATTTTTGGAGACCGCTGCCATTGGAAGGGGAATAATATGGAAATGTCGTTAAGCGCATGAACTTTCGATGCCCTCTCCTGGTAATGTGTGCCATCTCCGCAGGGTTCCTGTGATCAGATCGATAAGTGCATCATGGTGCGTTGCTACCCCGCAAAAAATACGCTAAATCAGTTAGCAGAGAACCGAGTTATAAGTGACTGAACGCGGTCCTCAAAAGCCGTGAAAGCATGTGAAAGCTTGGTTACTACAGAATGTATATATAAACGTACGATCCATTAACTAGCTTCTTCCCTCAGCACTGAATCAATCTCTTCAATCATCGCTATGAGCGGCAAGACTCAACATAGAGAACGGCCTTCTGGCGACACTGGGTTGGTTACGTCGAACAGAGGCGCGGCTTCGCCGATCTCTTATCGGCATGGATTCCTGGCCCTTCTCTGCTCATCTGCCGCCCTGTACATTCTTACTAATTGGCAATGGGTGCAGAATGTGGTTCTGCCGCCTTCCAACTTCCCAGCACACTGGGTCAGAGCCTCTGATAGTGCCAATCCACCTCGATGCTTTGATTTGGACTACGAACAGGATGATATTTATGGGAGAAACATTGGTCTCGATCCCGCGAAGCAGCGGACGAAGTTCTGCGAAGATCTAGAGATTCTGCATGGCGAAGGTCTCGAAGGTTGGGCATTGCTCAGTTGCGATGCTGGGCGTGATAAATGGAACACGGTTTTAGGGTAAATATTCTCTCTTCGTTATGGTATTCCTGGGCTGCATGCTAACGTTATTTGCTTACAGTCCTCTTGTTGATCCTCAACCGAGGGGTGCTCTTTGGGTATACGATTACAAGGCCGCAGCTAGGAATCATGAAGAGAATGCTACAAAGCTAGAAAGGCCGACATTACTCTCTCTTCGAGGCTATCCTCATGAGCGCGACTTCCATCCGATCGGCGCTGATGTAGTGCCATCGTCAAAATCCGAACATGGCGGGTCAAGGCCAGCGAGACTATTTGTAATCAATCACGGTGGCGTCCGTTCTTCCATCGAAGTGTTTGAGCTCCACACCGGTCCAGTGGCAAAGGACTGGTATGCCTTACACATCCGCACTATCACCCATCCACTTGCAACTCACACACCCAACGCACTCGTTGCTCTATCGACAAACGAGCTGCTGGTCACACAAGACCATCTCTTCGCCTTGCGTCCCAGGCCCATCAAGGAACTACGTCAGGCATATACGATGCTCCATGGCAGAACGTGGGGTAGTATCTTGGCACAACTGGCTTCCACTCCGGTCATGTCTACGATTCTTCCTAGAATCGAAACCATATTTGCCTTGCGAAGTTCTTTTACGGTACAGCTTCAAATTGACGAATACGATGTTACTGATGAGGGTGTAGAGGTTACCATCTTTGATCGAGGCATTTCATTTGCAAATGGTATTGCTAAGAGCCCGAACGGCAAGATCATCGCAGTCGCATCAACACTCATGCCGGGAGTTCTCCTTTATGCGCCCGATGAAGCTTCCGGAGGCAAGAAATGGAAGCGAATCGAGGAAATCTATACACCAAATCTTGCCGACAATATTGCCTTCTCTAAGCCAATCAAACGGCAGAATGACGGTACCGAAATCGGAAAACCGGATGTGTTTGGCTCAGGTTCGCAGCTTCTCGTCACTGGAGCGCCAAGCGGACCAAAGATGGTCCTCTTTGCAAGGGATCCGCATAATATGCGCAAAGCCTCCCCCTCGTGGGTCGTGGCGATTGCGCCATCGTCGTCTCACGGCCGTTCTATGATTGATGATGCTCCTTTGCCATCCCAGAAGCGGATGTTGGGCACTAAGGAGAACTTCTTTGTTAAAACTCTCTATCAGGGTCAGAAACCCACCTGGCTCGATCAGCCGTACAAGGGCCACACAAGGGTCGGCGTCACTTCAGCCGCGGGAGGTTCAATGGATCCTAACGTCGGCAAAGGGACCCTTCTTGTTGCTGGGATTCTATCCGACCCTGGCGTCATGGTATGCTTTGGCGTGGGTCTTTGAACTGACGTGATTTGGCGTACTAGTACCAGCAGCATTATTCAGGGTTAGCCTCCTTCTCGTCGTCGGTGTTGCCCCGCTTCCAAGAAAAGTCACGGGGTAGGTACTTTGCCGGGCTGTACAGGTTGAACACAAACGCGGCGAGGGTGACCATGGCGGCATCAAAGACGTAAAACGCCCACTCGCTCCTAGCGATGATGCCTTCCTGCCGACGGTCATCTCAATCAATCGGAAGAGGCTTCGCACGAAGATGAGCGCGCTTGATACAATCGTGGCGACGATGAAGGTCTTGGTCTCCTTCTTCCACAGCGCCTTGGAGGGAGGATCGCGGGTGCAGCGACGGACAAAAACGAAGAGGAGCCAGTTAAACAGAAGGTAGCCTACCAGCTGGAGCGCAAACCCGGCCACCATGATGTTGCCGCCGCTGGTGGTGTCCTTTCCGTTGAACTGAGCGTCATCCGCAACGCCGGATCCGCCTCCCTGCACCGCGGTGGACGACACATCGAGCGCCACGAAGAAAGGCACGATCCACTGGGGGTTCACCAGCGAGTATCGCTTCGGAAACAGTGTAAGCCAGTCGACCCGGTATGGATCAGGTATTGATAAGACATCTAATCATGACCCGAATCCCGCAATTCTTGCTTTCATGCCCTTTTTTGGCTTGGCATCGGGTGCCACCCACAAGCCTACAGTTTTTATGCATACGGTTGTGTGAGCTATTCTAGAAGGCACTCACAATATATTAGTCCGTTTCCCGAGGTATCTTTTGGTTTTGATGTCCCGATACCGAGATCGCCGTTTCCATGGAGATGCGAATTCGATCTTAAAAGTCCGATTTCCGTGTCGCGCAATGGACCGTTTCATCGGGGGTCACCAAAGGGGCAAGCCGCTGGTGAAATATGCATCCGTCGGAGGAGGCTGCAACTTGGGCCGCCGAGACCAGGATCACCACGCCTGTGGACACAGGCAACTGATAAGCAAGCAAGCACGTTCTGTTGCTTGCTCCGGCATCTGTGTCACGGCTCCTTACTCATTTGTTGGCCCCTGGCGCGCCGTCCAACACTGCCACACCGTGGCTCCTGTCATAGATCATTGTTCCATATAAAATTATGATCCAAGGGAGTGGCTCCTACGTTGTCATGCTTTGACGCATGCCTGACTCTTTCCTTGTTTTCACCTTGCTGATCTCATCGAGCCAAGACCTTATTTCATATCTAATCAAGACTCGCTAGTTGATCGTCTGCGTGTCCATAATGAAATCGGACCAAGAACACCATTCGTGCCTAGCCGCGAAACGCCCCACCATCCTGGTCGATCCACAAGGAACCTTTCCCGGTTCCACCACGCACATCGCTGGAGAAAGACCTCAAAGCTGCCGCTTCCCCGCAGCCTTCAACGCAGGAGCGCGACGATGTGGATGCGAATGAGAAAGGAGCAAAGGCGAGCCAAATGCAAGGGCATCACCTCAGTCTGACGCTGATTTTGCCTCGGTCTGCTTCTATTCTCGCCGTGTCGGAATCACCATCGTTCTGAACAGTCTGCTTGTCATACTTGCCGATCTTTGTAGCTATGGTGGCAGCAGCTGTGCCTGACATCCTCACTCTTATCTACGCCTTCCCTACACTGCCATTGCCAAGATCTTGGATATTTATGGCAGGAAGCCTGTCCCTAGGCGGAGTTGGCTGATCCGCCGGTCTATTCAATATGGACGGCGCATCTGCCAGCTCAAGCACGTGCAGACCTTCATCTTTGTCCACTTCCTCGATAAGATCGGGCTCAGGCGAACAAGGCGGTGGCGTGGCATAAGCTGTTTGACGAACATTCCGGCAAGAAAGACCTGCCGCTGGCGGCGCTGATCACTTTCCCTTCCGGTTTATCTTTCGCTGCCTGGCACTCGATAGAGCAAGAGAGACAAGCGTTGCGGCCCGTGAATATCGCCTTCTTCTTCTGCCTCGGCTTTGCATGAAAGGCACGTCGACCGGGACGATCGGAGCGGGCTACTCCTTCATCGGCATCGCCAGTGCCGGCAACATCAGCTTTGCGTCGACGGTCCATTTTGTGGACTTCTCGGCCGTTCACACGTAGATCGCCCATCCGCTGATCGACGCGACTTGCACGACGCTGCTGAACGCGGTGTCGAAGCTGGTGGCACGTGGTCGCGCTACTTTTTGCTCAGGGCGGTCGACCTGATCACCCTCTCAAGCTGCCAGCTACCGTCGGACGCATCGCTGCTGAAGCGCCCTGAGAACTTGCGGCTCCGAGCGACCGCCTCCAAGGGCATCCGTGGGCAGGAGCGAAGACGGCGAAGGCGGCCTGCTCTGCCGCCGGCGCCTTCTGCCTTATCGATCGAGACGGCTACCACTGGACCTCAATCAACGTTAACAGTGAACCTGGACCGTCTTCCTGGCTCGGACAGGAGAGGCGCTGTGTGACGTTCGGGGGGGCTACCAGATTGTGGAGCGCTCCCTTGCTGTGAGCAGAAAAAGGTCGAAGATGGACTCGAACAACTGTATCTAGTCAAAATTGGAGAGCCAAAATCAAGAAGCTTTCAGTATGCTGGAAGAACCCTGTAAAAGGGCTACTTCATCTTCCGATTCACCCTGCGGCCGTCATGGAGCTACGCTTGAGCCCTGATATAATGCTACACCCAACACGTTGTACCCAGACGGTGATCACGTTATCGACCCAGAGGAGGTCAAGAATGTGATCTACAACTTGCGAAGACCTTCCATCGCTCCAGGAGAAAGTCTACGCTTACGACTGGAAGAAGGCAATTCCTGCCTGTTCTACAACAGAGGTGTTCTACATATCGTCAACGGCGCTTTCAAGGAAATTGAAGTCAGGAAGTTTCATCAACGAAATCTGGCAGCTACAGGTGCGCTTCTCAGTCGCAGTGTAGAAGATCTCGCTCGATACTTGTACTGCTCTTTTGAAGGTAGTCCCTTGCGCCGTCTGTCCGCCCGCGTCAGCCATCCGAGCCATATAGACCTATCTGTGCTTTGTCACTTAGTCTATAGAGCCTGCGTGTGCGTTCAAGGAGACTTCTGTTATATTGCCAGGTGCCCTGGCCGCTAATGGCAGGTCGCTTGAGCGACCTCTCACGGGGAGGACATTTCAACCGACACGCCAAACAGGCGTCACTTGGGCTGCACTCAGTATGAGTGCTCTCGGGCGACCACGACGTTTCACGAGGCAATTGCGGAAGCGACTACTCCATACCACCCCACTATAAGTGCCTGGCCTCCAATGCATATGAGGGGTCCCTTATGGCTTGATGAGGTTACTCCTCATCAAGTCCAAGCTACAACACAGTTTTAGAGTTAATCTGTCTAGTTTGCATTAGCAAGCGCAAATTTCATGCGGTATACACATCCCTTATTTCTGTCCTGAGTGCAATTGTGAGTGAATCCTGGAATGGGCCTCCGTTGCGCTACCCGTGTGCGAATGTCAAAATATATGTACATGAGCATGAATAGGTATACCAAGCGGGAAAGTGTGTTAAGCAGAAAAGGAGCAGATAGCAGTAACAAGATAGCCATAGCGTTAGGGGCCCCGGAATCAATAGTAGCAGCGTGCTTTTGGCTCCTCAACTTCCGAGAGTTTTGTTCTAGCGAAGTAGAGTCGGAGGTGGTAATAAGCAGGAGCGGGGATGGATGGTATCGGCCTTGAACGTGCCTTTTCTGGCTCGAGTCTGAAGACCCACACAATAACAAGGCTCCTGTCTAAGCACTGCCATCATCTGCTTCCTGCAAGAGTATTCTATCGTGCTCTTCATCGGAAGGAAAGTGAGCATAATATTCCATACCACTCTTCCTACCAAACTTGGTGAACCCGAGTTTGGCGAGAATGGCGAGACAAATACAGACAGCTATTGCTATAACGAGGTCTCTTGTATTAGAGTTCATAATCCAAGGGCGGTAGCTGACGGGAACGCAGATGTCTAATTAGCTCCAGAGACATCTCAGACAATCGTGGAGAGATCGACTTACCTAATATGTTTGACATTGTTCAAGTCCCAGTCTGCTAGTAGGGTGTGGGAACCCGGAGCCCAATCCCTCCCCGTATAAGTCATGATGTCATATTGAAGCCGTTGTAACCCTTTTTGAGATACTTCGCCGTGCTCAGTCGTTCGACGCACGAAGCGGCGTGCCAAGTTCGCCACATCCGGCCACGATATCATGTTCTTAGAGTTGGCGATGTACTTGTCTTTCACTGGGTGAAGGAGCAACGGCGGCACACACGTGTCGCTAAGTTCTCTCCACTTCTTGTATAAGGGTCCGGCTATGGTAGAAGCATAATAGTAGGAGAGATCCTTCAACGGCTCCTCATTGCTTTTCGATAGTACCCGACTGCTTGGATTGATAAGCTGGTCGATTGATTTCGGGGTGCCAGAGTAGCGGAAGAGGACTGGATGAGGAAAATGAACCATCTTCAGCTGTTCCGAACACTGATCGTCGCGATCGGTGCTGATGTTCATATGTCGGGACTGCACTGCCAAAGTTGGCACCATTGCCTCACAGAATAACGATCGGTGATCGTCGGCGGTGATTTGCTCCATCGCCAACAGAGTACGTCTGCTCAGCCACAGATTGGTGGTAACTGAAGTAGCTCGTTTAGTCTTGGTCATCTCTGGATAGCCTTGTACGTCGTACTCCCAGTACCAATCCGAGTTTTGCGGATCGCGTACCGGGGAGAGAACGATGATGTCTGCCTGCTTGCCTTGACACGCTTGGTGCATGTTGGTGTCAGGAGTTGTGTGGTCTGATAAGCCACGAGTAGCCCACTGTGTGTAGTTTTCTGCGGCCATCCATGTACTGTAGTTATGCATGGAAGATAATAACGACATATAGTCATCTGTGTATCGTGTATCCATCTCCCAGTTGAAAAATGCATCGTACTCGGCATGCTCTACTGCAAAGTGCTGCAGTGGTAGCAAGCATCCCCTATACGAGCTTTGTGCGAAAATACCGGGTTGAAAGTCTCCATAGAGCGGATAGTGACCGACCATCTCGTTCTCGGACCATAAGCTTACTAGAGACCAGAACTCCCTAGGTACGCTGCCTCTTAGGATCTTTTCTCTTCCTCGACGGGTGTACATGGAGACTGTAGCTGTCCGTTTCACTTCGAGTAGTATGTGGATATCGACTAGCAATTGAGAGCCACTACGTTTGCTCTTTAGGTCTAGTTCGTGGATCATGGCTCTCACGTTAAGAATAGCATCCTGAGTCCAAACGAAGCCCTGATAACATCTCAAGACCATGGCCAGCCGGCGCTGCCGTGTAGGGGCTTGTTTCTTGAATGAGGAACTGCAATCACGAATTGCGTTTCTCCAGTCGATAAAGCTGTTTTGTCTGGGCAGGTGTCCAGCAAGTAGATTGGAATACCACAGGTGGTTTCTTCTCCAAACCTCGCTGCTACTTTCAGTTCCTAGTCCGAGACGCTTGGCCGCCTGGGAAAGGTAGGTGATGTTCCATACTAGATCATCGTAGAGCGCAAATCGAGATTTGTACTGATAGCAACGCTGGCTATCCCAGCCGACCTGCTCAAACGATCCTACGGGCGCCGCGTAGGCATCTGCTCTTATGATAGAATCCCCAAGGGAAGGCTTTCCATCGCAGATTGAGGCCGCGACAGAGTATGTCAACCCGTCCTGGACGTGGTCTGCAGAAAACAGAGGCAGAGGGGATCTAAAAAACGGAGGAAGGATAGCACATCAGTGGTTGATACCCGAAGAGATGTAAGAGACGTCTACCTTACTTGGAAAGGTATAAACGATGCCAAGGATGCATCCGCACATTATGGATGATGAGTCCAGCCAAAGTGCCCGTAAACACGGCAAACAGCATTATCCGCCCTTTCTTGATGATATCAATCATTTTATACGCCGAGAGTGTGCTGGTGTTCGCCATATTTTTCTCGACTGAACACTAGTGTGAAAAAGACTCAAACGACACATGTGCAATAGCAAACAAACGGGAAGGTCGGAGGATACAAAGGCAGATGGTAATTGAGATGGATTGAAAAGCGAGCAAAACTAAGTGCAAGAAGACGATCTCGAGCTGGAACTCGCGCTCTTGTATATAAAATGGGAGCCGGAATCCCGAAGTCGGGATCTGACAAGCCATACTATTCGATCTTTTCAGATTCCATCAACGAGCAAGATTCTGGTTTGTCCAAGCATTCTGGGCCAATGAGTCTAACCCGTTTGATTCGAACGGTAAAGCCGAGCCTGTTGCTCTGAGGTCGCGAACAGAACGCACGAATGCTCTGAATTGATTGGGGGAAAACTGTGCCCCCGTTTGCATAGCATGATATCTTCACACGCTAGACGGAGTCATCGAACCACCAGGTTGTACCTCCGATTAACCTGGATTGGCTTGCATACGCTAAGTTGTGCCATGCAAGCAAATCCGGGTTGATCGGACGTACAACCTGATTATATGGTTCTAATTAGTACAACCTGGTTATACAGTATAGTTCTAATTGGGCCCAAGTGCAAGACGGTTAACAAAGGAACGGCTCTTGGAAGCAAGGCAGGTCAGAAGCGAGGAAGAAAGAACACAGATATGTGGTCATGCTGTCAAGCCGTACTACATCTTGCTGCCTTCTCACTCACCATCGACAGATCCATCGGAATCTCACGCATTCGTTTGCATAGCATGATATCTTACACACGCTAGGCGGAGTTCATCGAACCTACACCAGCTTCGATTAAGAACCACTGAACACCGCGCCTTGCTGGCCCAGCACTGAAGTTGATCCGAAAGCCCAACCTTCGCCGCTTGCATGTTCGCCTCAAAACTATCATTTTTACATTTGAGGTCAGGCATGTTGTGGTGAACAATACTGGCGATGGTACGTGTTTGGCGCTTTTCTCGAGTCTGCTGAGATCCAGTTGTGAGTTGCATCAGTGTCCTCTACTGTAGGTTGATCATGTTCGAGAAAACTTGGGGAGCAACTGACAGCTTCGACTCTATAAAAGGTGCGAGATCACACCGGTCCTAACCGCCCACACCAAGAACCAACAAAATCATTCTCACACGGTTATCACGACAGGAGACACATAATGACTCAAGCTGGCGGTCATATTCTTGGCCATATTGCCTATTGCAATGGCTCTGCCCGGTAATCCAATGTGTGAAGTCGCTAACGACAGTAGCCTGACAACCATTATTTCCACATTCGGTGGCGTCACGGCTGCAAGATGCGTTCTGCACGACTATGACACTTTATCTGATGGATTCAAGCAATCTGTCTCCTTGGAGCTGAAGCCCAAGTCTGAAGCGGGTATCGTTTATGGCGACGATTTTCACTGGAACGCAGAACCCTCGGACTGGATGTCAAGAGTCATTCGCTTCGAGTCCTTCCGGCGCCTTTACAGTAACAGTAGCTCTGAGGCGTGGCCAAATACATACTCACTGATCCTTTTGGGTTCGAAAACCAAACTGTCGACGAGCGGAGCCTAGGCCTGAGCGCCACGCTCTTTCGCAGAGCACGGCGGTGCGACAATGGCTCCCCGCAATGCTGCTGCGTGTGTTCCAGAACCGAGGCAGACAACAAGGACAGGACTCGGCGTTGCGCTGACATTTACGGTGGCACTCCCAAACGTTGCGGTTGCGGCAACACTAAAAACTGCATTCAGGGAGTGTTGGAACGGGACACGTTTGCTATGGCATATTGCTCTACCGACTCGCCGGCCGACGCTTGCTTTCAGTGCACTGGAAGGGGATGCAACTGCGGTTGAGCAAGTATCTGTCACCGGGCAAAAGGATGACTACGCTGAGCGGGGCGATATTACCGATCTCAGCATTTAGTCAACTTTGACTGACTCGCACCACCACCGCATCCTCTCCTTCGATTTACCATTCATCACACAGCCTATAGTCACATCTCGTAGAAAGTTCCTGCAATGTGCCTAGCTAGAGGAGGTTGCTCCGTTATAGTCCAGCACAAGGCAGAAGAGGACGCTTGTATATAGAGAACAACCTATGATGCTGTAGGATGAGGTGGACCCTCGTCCGGTTCAGTAATTATACATCGTTCCTAACCCTCGCGAACCCTCGCAGTATGGTACGTGGGCCACAGGCGTTTAGTCGAAGTCAGTCCAACTCAGCAACCTTTGCTCATTAGAGAGAAGACGCTCCCCCTTGGGGGCTCCCAAACGAAGAAGCCCGCGTGCCGATTCCCCTGAACTTCTTCTCTCTGAATTCACTCTAATTCATTAACTTCTCCCCCTGCATGTGACCTGAATATTGCGAAAAGGATTAGTTCTGGATGGTGTTCAATGTAGACGACTAGGTGTACATCCGCATGTTGAGCTCGATGCAGAAAAACTAGTGCACTCATTCTGATATGAGGGGAACCTGCTGTCGATGAGACGCTACAACACTTACTTCCAAAAACAGCTTGTGAAAAGTTGTCACTGTTTCTCTTCGAATGTCTCTTCGAAAAGCACCTCTGCGACTTCTTGTGAAAGTGACCCGACATCAGGGTTTTTACCATACATTCTTTGAAGTGAAGTCTTTATCATCGCCTTCGCCTTCCGATCTCCAGTATTGAAGCCGACCTGGATGTTCTCTTCCTCACCTTTGCGGATGCCACCAGCATACTGTGGGATGTTTTCAAGATAAAATACTTGCTGGAATGTGCCATCCACTTGATCTGAAGGTAGTGTAAGGCATCTGATGATCTCGTCTTCGTTCAGATGTGTGCGAGATCCAGAGCCACGCCACGCTTTCATTTGGCATTCTTTGCTCTTTGAAGTCGAAATTGCCAGAGTGGCTGAAAGCAGCAACCATAAAGCCAGGTTGAGTACATTCATAGCAAGGAGGATGGTGGTGGCCACGGAGTGATGTGGTACGGAGAGATGTGGGGATGTCAAGCGCTATTACGAGAAGGAAAGGGGGATCCGCAATTGACCTCGTAGTCCCATGTATATATGTATGACCTTCTGTAGGTAGTCTGGTGTTCAATGCACCGCCACAAAAAACCCCTTCACAATTCGTGCAGGCCCAGATGACCCTCACTCAATTAGCACCTTATTACAGTATTAGGAACAACTTCCAAAGTCACGAGACCCTGAGTTGCCTTTAGCGTCTTTTCTGAATTTGGTGTGCGCTAGTACAAGTTGGTTCTACCACATGCCCCCGCTTTACCAGATATGCAAAACAACGCTGGAGTTTTGGAGCAACAAGCCCATCAAGACATTGCAGCTCAGGCGACTATGGTGCTCCAAGCGGTAGTACCTGCGCACGGTCAATCTCTATATGTGGGCTGTTACCTCAAGCCAGTTGATAAGCCGAGAAGTCGGCAGAGGAGACCATGAAGCCGAACGAAGTCTCAGACAAGGGGGGGAGCAGCACAAGCCTCAGATGGAGTTTTGTGACCTAGTCGCTACCGCGAGAATCCAAGCTTGGCAAGAATCCTGCATGTGAACTGTGCTATGGGCTATCTAGACACCCTTCACACAATTTGGATTCCGGTCTGGCTACGCTGGCTGCGTCCTGTATTGCACCCTGGTCACCCCGCAGTTCCGACAATGTAAGCGACAGTTGGGTCTCACTTTTCGCTGCAGCTGCGATTTTCCTTCTTTTTGTGTCGCTGCCGCTTGCATATCCCGCAAGCGGGGAAATCCACAGGAGTGCGAGCAGAAAGGTTGGAGTATCAAGGTGATGGTCGATTCTGAAATGAGCAGAGGTGCTAACTGGCCTATCCGCTGCTAAGTCTTGTCAGTAAGAGCCAAGCTGCCAGGTCGCCGTTCTGCGCGAATAGATGAATTATCTTACCTGATTGCCTCTCCGCTCTGATCGCATTGGGGAGCCGTGCACAGGAGCATAGTCGATTATGGATGTATGTCACCGTGATGCCTACATTTTTTCGCATTACCCCTCACTGATGACTCTGGATCTGCCCGACATTGGCGACGATCTTCCTAAGGCTTTGTGGCAGGGTTCACAAAGCTGCAAGGTCGCTGTAATGGGGTCCAGTTGGTGAGTATTTCTCATTACCTGACATACCTTTCTCACTCCGCCTCTTCTGTTAGCCACCATTTCTGCACTAGTGATGTTGACTAAAGGACGAAAGAGGGCATTGCTTGAAAGCGTGGGTGAATGCGGTGAATGTAAAGGTAGGTTCGGCCTTTTCCTTTCTCCTCATTGATCTGGTCCGGAACCAAGGTTTATGCAGTTGGCCAGCCGTGAGGCCGGGCTATTGCCAAGCTGCGGAATGCGCCCAGCTCATCTACGCTATCGCCCTCCTTACCGGCCTTAGCATTGCCATCTGTCAGCTGGTCATCATTTGCACGGTCAGCTTCTGGTTCCCCACTCGCTCCTTTCTTCGAGGAAGAAGCAGGGATGGCCTCAAATGTGCGTTTTCAAAGGCTTCTGCACTTCTGCCAAGTCGTGTCGTCGGTCGCCGCAGTATTTCTCGAGAAGCTAGTGGAGCCGAGAGTCGCGATACCCGCATATGTCTTGTCCTCGATTACGACTTGAGGTGTTCGCAGGGCTTTGCAGATTCTCGCAGTGAATCGAACAACTTTGCAAAATGGTCTGGCACGCCTGAACATCTGACCCTTAGGCAGCCTCGAGGATCTTGGTCCAAAACCCTGCCGCTCCATACCGGCCTCGGGGGTAGGCTCCATAGAAAGCGAGACGATGCGGATGCCAAATCCCACAACCATCTCGCTCATGCTCATCTGCACAAGAAACTCGTCAACGGCGGCCTGGAGAGAGGCTGACCGGGTAGGGGCGGTCGAAGCACCAGTTGCAGACATTGTAGTGGAAGTAGCCATGGCGTGGTACTCTTAACGGCAGCGATACCACCACCGAAAGCAGAGATAGTACTGACAACATGCCAGACTCGTCGAGGAACTTCTTAGTAACTTGCCACCCAAGAGGCCATCGCGAGCTAGACACATTTACTCGGAGCTTTCTTAGCATGCCGATGGCGAGCTTGCTGTGGTGGAGTAGTGTCACTTGGTTGCACGGACCATTACTGCTGCTCATGTCCGTCGTGGCAGTTGCGCAAACGACGTCTGCACACCCGTCACCAGAGGTCCGATCCGTCTCTACCTTGACATTACATCGGAATCCGAATCGCATCTGCGTTGGGGTTTCAACGCCGGAAGCGGGCTCGGGGGTGATTCTACCACCGCTGCTTTGCCAGAGCCGTGTGTTCGCCCAGCCTCTCAAGCAGTCCCAGCTGGATAAATGTTCAGGCTGGGAAACAGTCAAAAACATCTCTGTTGCCTTGCCGCTGGGCCATCTCCTCCCGTGCGATTTCCTGCGTTTTTGCTGCTGTCCGGTCCCGTTCCGGCACACGTGCGGTTGAGCCAACCATGATGAATCACACCGTGTGTTGCAGAGCGGCCGATACCAAAGCCACGCAGCAACAAGACATTGCTGTACGTCGATACAGCGAGCAGAACGGCCGCCTTGTTCTCTCTTTGCCCTGCCGCTAGAGGCACAAGCCAAGGGAGTGTGCTCTCCCATCGGGACTCAATCTGTGACTTAACTCATAGCTAGGTATACGCCGACTGCTAGGTCTTTTTGGCAGCCAAAGAGACGATTCCACAGCACACATAGGCACATCGCATGAACGCATATCACATACAACAAAGGATACGCAAACGAAGCTATGGAACAGGTGCACGAGCTGCGCGCGCTCGACGCAGGAGCTGTCGACCTAGGATTGGAATGTGATGCGGCCACGTTCGTCGGTCACCTTGTCGCACCACGAGTGTCGTCGCTGGAGCAGTCGCCATCATCGTCTTCATCGGTGTTGATGTCCAAGTCGGCGGCGCGCCGGCGGGGCGCCCGTATCGAGGGGCGCCACGCTGGCGTTGTAGCGCTCCCCTGAAGCAGACCATGTGCGGTGGCGTCTGGGTCCTGCTGTTGCACCGGCCAGGCTGGGACCTGGCCAGGCTGCCGTACTCGGCCAAGTGGCTGCTGCAGAGCGACTCGATGTGGATTTTGGGATGTTCGAGCAGGTTCTACCCGAACTGGCGATGCATCACGACGCTATCCACCGTCTCTTCCGCAGAGCGCAGCTTGGCCTTGAGCTCGCCGTGGCTACCGCCGAGGCGCGCGCTGTCAACCGTGCTGACTGACGACCAGCAGGGCCGCACGCGCACCGCCGCCCACTCGATCCAATCCAGCACATTTCATTCACCGTTCTGAGCGGGGATCCCGCCGGCTCGAACTGCGCCAGCAGGCTCCCTCCTCAGCTCAGGCTCAGCTATCTTTGTTCCACTTGTCTTGTGTAAGCGCGTCCGACTGTTCCAAAGTCCAAAGCACACGTCCTGCGACTAGAGCCACCCTCCACTAGCTTTCCTCGCCGGCTGGCGGCGGCTCCAGCTCCGGCCTAAAACGATCATCGTACGCGACCATGCCAGCGTGTATGACGAAGCGCGCGCCGCTGCTGTTAGCAACGTTATCATCCTGAGCCTCTTCATCCGTGTCGCCGGTGTGCCCGGTCATAGCCACTGAGGTCGGTGCCTTTAGCCTGCAGAGTCCCTTCCCGGCATGCGCAAAGGCTGGCAAGGTTTCTGAGGCGCTGCTCCTGGTGCTGATAGGCGGACGAGAAGGCGAACGCATCGCCGCTGCTCAGCGATTCGAGACCCTGCGGCTCACCCATGCCAAGGGGGTATGTCTTCCCTTTTTCAAGGGTCGAGCTTGAGCTCGCGGCCCGACGGGGCGCGCAACGGCAGAGCGGCGACAAGCCGGCTGCTGAGGTGCTGCGGCTCGGCGAACCAGATGTGAGTAGACCGACGTGCTGCCTGGCAGAAGAGCAGACAACGATCGTTCCAGTCCAGCCTGCGGCGGTGTATAATGCCGATATCTATCTCGAAGCGCTCTGTGGGCAGGCTCGTCAGCGTCTCACCATTCGTGAAAGGAGTGCGGGGAGGCAGGCGAGGCTTGCGACGGCCTAGGCATCATCGAGATAAGCAATGCGGAAAAAGTGTTAGGAGCAAAGGTGGGAATGTGTGCTGTGCAGCGGGGTGATACTTTCTTGTCAGGCTGCCCACCAATGTCCGCGCCGCAGCGTCGCACTGCGCTCCAGGATGCTGCGCTCCATTCCACCTACTTGCGTGACGACGAACGCTGCCCGTCTCCGTGCGAGAGCGGAAGAGGACGCGTTTCCATCCTGGCCCAGAAGGAGCTGCTGGAGGCGCCAATACTGAGCATTACGGCGGGAGGTGTAACCTAACCTACGTCTGAGTAACAGCGCTGGCACTGATCGGCCGTCACAAGCAAGGCTAGGTGCAGGCCTGTCTCCGTCCAGCAACCCAGCCCACCCCACCCCACCTAGCTGACGTGGACGCTATCTTCCCACATCTCCCACCCTGCGCCTACCCCCAGCTTCATGGGCGTACTTTTTCAAGTCGGCGCGCATTGGTAAGTAGGCCGCTAAAGAGCTGCCCTACCTGTCTGCCACACTTGGCCGCCCTGCTAGCCTGCCCTGCTTGCCTGCCCGCCCTTTGCTCCCGCCGCACCTCTCTGTCTTGTAACGATGTCCCTACCCATCCAGGCGAACGCCTGAGCCCTTACGTCCAGTAACGTGTCTGGTCATGGCAGTTTAACAAGTTGTCTCGAGTCCAGAGCTGCCAATGCAGTCCGCATTCTACCGCCCCTGCAGGTGTGGGCTAATTCAAATGAAGCTGTCTGTGCCAAATAAGGTCTGGGGAGTGGGATCGTGCACAGCAGTACCTGACCAGCGCTGCCTGGCGCGGACCGACCGTCTATATAAAGCGGCGACCTGATGGGCAAAGCGCTCCCCAGCACCTCGTAGCCTACACCTCGCATTTCCCGAACTGCAACAATGAAGACCACCTTCGTGACGCTCCTCGTGGCCGGCCTGGCTATGCTGGCTAGCATGGCCCACGCTGCTGACCTTTCTGGCGATCGGGACCCAGAAGGTAAACCTTCAAGCGATGATGCTGGTCGTTATGATGCACCCATTTTTGAGGGTGCCATGTGTGGCGAAACGGACGTTTGCTCGATCCGCTCTGGCAATCCTCTCCACCCCGTCAAACCTGGTGTGCATGGTTTCTGTTGCACAAACGCGCTACATTCCGCCGCGGACGGTGATGGGTAAGTGTCGCTGTGGCTAGCATGGTCGGCTCGGTGCTGACGTTCTCACTCTGGGATGTTGCAGCCGATGCTTCGACAAAAACATCGGCACAGGCTGGAGCTGCCGAAAGACTTGATCGGGCACTGCAGGGTCTGGCTGAGGTGGGTAAGCGCCGGCGTCGCCTTTCGTACATAGCTGCTGTTCGGGCCGAATCGTTCTGTGCATGCTGATTGGTTGTGCCGACCGCTGGCCGTGGCAGGCGGAAGTGATGAGGTCGACGCATGAGACGAGCGGTGAGGGGCAAGCACAAGGCATGGTGATGTGAAAGTCGACAGTGAGCGAACGCATAAGTAGCCTTCATGGTGACCACAGGCAACGGTGGATATGACACGCATCGCTAGGAGCACGGTCAGCTAGCGCTATTCCACTTTACATCGACAACCAAGCAGCAATACAGCTATGCAAGAATCCGGTACTTCACAAAGCAACCAAACACATAGACGTTGTCTACCACAAACTTTGTGAATGGACCGCTGAAAAGGTCATAAACCTCATACACTGCCCCTCAAGTGAGCAGCGAGCAGACATGCTAACAAAACCATTGCCTAGGCAAGCCATTGAGGAAACATGTGAAAAATTGAACATAAAGGTATGAAGCAGAACAAGCTAGATAGCGAATTAAATGGGCTACAACACAATATAACACCTGTGAAAGCACAGCAATGACATATATCGCCATATAACCTACCACACTGGCTAGGGTTAGGGTTGGGTTCGTATACCAGCCGACCGTCGTTATGGGTCTGCTCAAAATACAACCTGGTGAGCGGCGGTAACAAATTGACAGCGGTAGCTACAAAATCAGAGCGGTAGTAACAATTCTGAGGCAGCAAATTTGGAATATTGACG